>APFE030951054.1:0-17407 GCA_000404065.3 Pinus taeda | reverse complement strand
AATAAACAAATGAGAATGGTGGATTAAGTCAACTTAGGAGGTTGAATGAGCCCAAATAATTGTCCATTTTTGGGGCTCATCAGGAACTACACGGGTACATCAATATAATAAGTGGGTTGTACTAATAACAATAAGGGGTTACACTAGTAGTATAACATTTGGTATCAGAGCTTTGGATTCTAGGGTTTCGCTGCTCCAAATAGGTCATCGTGGCATTTTCGCTATAACATTTTTTTGTGATGTTTCAGAAGCTAAAAGAAAAACCCATTTGAGAAGACATCGTATTGAATCTCAGGTCCTCATTTCAAATCATTTCGCGCTATATGTGTGGAGATATGATCTGAGCAAGTTGGTCTTTTTGTAAACTCTTGAATTACATTCCAAACAGGTGACCTGGGGAAAATCGTCATAACTTTCTCTCTGAGTATCGGATTGAAATTTCGTAAGAAGGTATAGAAAGAGGACAAAAATTAGCTTCTTGTATATATTGTTTAAAGCCAAAGGTTGAAACAGTGACTTGTGGCATGTCGTAAAGGTTCGCTCTACGGAACTAGTCTATAATCAGGTCACTGTGGGAGATTTTGCATAACTCTTCCTTGAAGAATCCGATTTGGATTAGTCTGGTGGCATTGGAAAGAGGACACAAAGGGCTAATGAAGGTCACAATTTTAGAACTTAAAGATCTGAAGGTATAGAGTTACAGTCATTTCAAGATCGAGATCCTAAAATCAAGAAAAAGCAAGATTAGGAAGTTTGATGGCAAGGATACGGTAAATTGGATACTTCAGATGGAGCAATATTTTGATCTACATGTTGTACCACTGTTACAAGAGGTATGTATTGCATCTTCATATTTAGAACCAGATCAAGTTTTATGGTATGAAGGGCTTTGTTCTCGTCAACAACTTGTTACGTGGTCAATTTTCACGGAGGAAATGATAGCACATTATGAGGATACAAAGAGCAACACCACAACAGTTGGAAAGAGTAAAAGGGCTTTGTGACATATTGGAAAGAAAAATTATGGAAACCAGGAGGCATACCCCTCACAACTATAAAGATGGAAGTATTGTTTCTCCTAGCCTTTCACAACCTACAAGGGTTACACCACAACAATTGGAAGAAAAAAGAGAAAAATGGCTTTGTTACAATTGTGATAGCAAATGCACTAAAGGTCATAAGTTTGTTGAGAAGAAGCTATTTTACATAGAATATGAAGAGGAGGAAGAAAAGGATCAAGAAACATCAAAAGAAGAGGATATACGCCAGGACCCCATACTAGAGAAAGAAGAAATGAATCAGACCATACCTTGTAAAGCATTGGAAAGAATTACCACTCCTCAAACTTTCAATATAGAAGGACATATCAAGAAGAAAACAGTGAAAGAAGTGAAAGATCACATCGAGAAAGAAGAAATGAATCCAACCATATCTTGTAATTCATTGGTTGAAATGACCACTCCTCAAACTATCAAGATAGAAGGACATATCAAGAAGAAAAATGTTCAAGAAGTGAAATATCACATCGAGCATCAAGAAATGAATCCGACCATATCTTGTAAAGGATTGGAAGAAATTACCACTCCTCAAACTCTAGAGATATAAGGAGATATCAAGAAGGAAAAGGTTCACGCAGTGAAAGATCACATCGAGCATCAACAACAAGTTCTCCAACTTTTAAAGGATAACGCCACTTTGTTGCAAAATCAAATGAAACAACAGGTAGATCAACATTGTAGCGAAAAATGTTTTGATGTAGGTGATTGGGTATTTTTACTGCTACATCTCAAGAAAGCTATTTATGATAAGGAAATGTTGGCAATACTACATGCACTTAAAAAATGGCAACCTTATTGAATGGGAAGACTCTTCAAGGATGAGGATGTGGAAGCATTGTTTTGTGCTATTTCTATTATCCAACTAGATTGGATAAACGAAGCAAGGTATGAATGGAAGAAGGACGAAGAAGTATGGACACTTATTCAAAAGTTGCAAAAGATTCCAATTCAAACAATATTTCCAGAAATTAAAGAGGAAGGAAAAATCATATTGGAACCTAGAGCAGTCACAGAAACAAGAACCCGACAACTACGAAATCGATCAATTTCAGAGTATCTCATCAAGTGGGAGAACTTATCCCCTGAAGATTCCACATGGAAGGACAAGAATTTTATACAGAAGCATCAAGAAATACTTAAGTGTTGAGGAAAACACTTGTTGAAGGAGAGGGGCATGTTAGGCCCCTATACTACTACTGTAACCCCTTATTGTTAATAGTGCAACCCACTTATTTTATTGATGTACCCATGTAGTTCCCATATTGTTACTATTATGCCCCATAGAAGCCCACTATTGTTATTATTGTGCCCTTACATTATTAGTGTTATGTCGGCTCTGATTATGTTATGACCCCTTAGACTCCTATATATATAAAGGAGGTATTTTCATTTGTATCATGCAAGAATTTTTCATTTATGTAATGTAGGTTACCCTCTCGAAGAGGCTGAATTCTAAGTCGTTGATCTATCTTTTCTATATTTTCTTGAGCTAGTTTCATATCCTAACAAAAGTTCCAACTTAGACGCCACTTAATGATGTCCTCTTCTACTATTATTGCATGTGCAAATACCAATGCAAGTATGGATATCCATAATATTTAAGTTGATAAAAGAATTAAAAGTTGTCGCTTCTTCTTCCAAAAATCTTATACCTCTCTTATTCTCTCATACAAGGATCAAATTAGATTCCAGTCACCTCCCAGGACCCACTAATTAGGGGATTCAAAATAGGTAGTAGAGTAGAGGTTGGAAAGGAACATTCATTTATCCTTAGGGTGAATGGGGCCATAGAGATTAGAAATTGTACTTGAATGGGAAAAATCAATAGTTGAAATCTAGCCGATATGATTTGAGGGAGAAAGAATTAATTGGTAATGGCTATGGTATTGGGGTTCCAAGGAATGGAAAGCCCTCTTAAAGCATCTATGACACTAATCTGAAATTTTTCTAAGACAAACAATAAGGTATTACAGACTCATGTGCATGGATGTGCCTATGTTATTTTATGCAACGGATTGATAATATTGTGAAATACATAGACACTGAAGTAGTTAAAGAAAACACAACAGGAAAATGTATAAACACAACAAGTTTAATAAGGAGTTCACCCAATACTCTTGGGCTACGTCTCCTGGTCCAGACTTCAATGGTGGCCTCTCTATTATGTTTTCAAAGTAGAGTTTTTACAACAGTGAGCTCAATTTGAGTATCACTCAACAGATACAATTCAACAAGATTGCACTTGGATCCCCCAAGTCTCTAGAGTACACAGACTCTCCTTACTGACTATTGACCTCTATGAGTCACAATGGTATGAGTCCAATCTGAGACTCAATACATGACAGGCATATACAGAGGAGTTTTCTTGAACCTCTCAAGCCTTCTATGGAGTACACAGTCTCTCTAACTCTCTCTGTCTCTATCTTGATGCTGCCTTTGCTTCTTCAAGTCAGCTCGACTTCTTCTCTCTGTTCTCTACTCTTAGTTTTCTTGACTTGCTTTTTTCTTTACTACTTCCTGCTCTCTATCAGTTCGTGGCTTTAATCCAATCTGTTTTCTGACTGTTTGTTTCCGCTTCCTAGCTTTCCGGTTCCCATGCCTTTGTCCATTTGAATTCTCCTGTCTTGCGTCATCATTCACTGTATAAAACCTCACAAGGAGTTGGCCACCTATTATGAAATGAATGAGTGTCAGTTCTCTTAGACATGGCCATTTATTTTGTTACTCCAAGAATGCCCACGAAACACGACCTTCTGCCAATGCATCATCCATATCGGACTTCAAATCCTATACAACTCTATCTGTTTACCTCGTCAGGCCCACTCATCCATTGGAACGGATATCCACCATTGATCTGGGGGCCCTAGACCCTACGGTCATCATTCATATTGGGCGGCCAAGTCACATGACATTTACCCGTCTGATGTGAGCGGTTTTTTCTCTCCCTGCCAGGACGTGTGGCGATCACTGTGTGGCATTGGGCAGAACTCAAATGAAACCGCTTACCGCTCGAAGCCCCTCTGATATTCTACTGATTTTTATGGGACCCTGATTCTGGCATAATCAAAGCAATATCCATTGTATTTTATGATTTTTTGGGTCTGGGTGTTTACGTCCCTTTCCTTCTTTGAGGGGTTTACCCTCTGATATGTGATTAGCGACTTGTGTCGCTAATCGCATATCAGAAACTGGCCCCATTTCTCGAACTGGCCTTCGGTTTTGCTAATTTGTGATAGCACACGTTACCATGGGTTGACGGTCTACGAGCTTAACCGAGGGTCCTTGTTGTTCTATGTTGATCACAAATTGCAGTTGTTACGAGGATATCTCTGATAAAATTTATTTTTATAAGACTTTGAATCTTTGGCATGAATTTTACAGAGTTCATGAAAACTTAGACAGTGTTCTAGGATCCAATTTGGATCACGACCTGCCCACTGAAAAATATTTTAGACCACCAAAAGTTGGTTTTTATGCATCAATCAAGTGAGGGTATAGATTCCTCGCTTGACCAATTTCTATCCATTTTGCACTGCTTGGGTTTGAAACTTTGAGTCCAATCCTGAGGTACTCAACATGCCCTCTATGCATAGTTCTCACCTTCCTGTGCATAATTGTATCTTCCTGTAATTCATTAAGATATTCAAGTAACAGATCATCAATAGAAGGAAATTGACTCTACTCTTCGGGATCTTCAATCAATAAAGGTTCAAATAGTCTCAAGCTTTTTACATTAACTACTAAATAGATGTGCATGTAAGCTGGAAAATCAAGGTGAAAATCATTCTCACCAATTTTTTCCAGTATCTTGAAAGGTCCATACCTTATTGGCTTCACCTTCTTACCTTCACCTTGCATTTTGTCTTTGCTGATATACAGCCAGACTTGATCACCAACTTGAAAACTATGCTCAATCCCATGCTTATCATGCCTTGCCTTGTACTTGGCTTGGCTCTTTTCCAGCTGTTCCTGTACTGCCTGGTGAATTTATTGGATTTGTTCAATGAACTTGGTTACGTTGTCCACCTCACTGTGTCCATCAACTGCTATGTCTTTACCAAATACAAAATCCAAGGGAGACCTTGGTATGAAACCAAAACAGGTCTCAAAAGGAGATCTCCGTGTAGAAGAATGTTTAGCATGGTTGTAAGAATGCTACACATAACATAAATGTTCATCCCAAATCTTGGGATGCTTCAAATGTTCTTCCCATGTTTTACTAAATATAAGAATTCCATCTAAATATACAATGACAAAATCATCAATAAAAGGCCTGAGTACATCATTCATTACTCTCATGAAAGTAGCAGGAGCATTAGCTAATCCAAAAGGCATAACTAACCACTCATGAAGTCCCTGATTTGTTTTGAAAGAAGTCTTCCATGCATCTTGCTCTGCAACTCTCACCTGATGGTAGCCACTATGTAAGTCTGAAAAGTAAACAAATTCCTTTAACTGATCTAATAGATCATCTATGCGAGGAAGGGGATAACAATTTATGATTGTTATCTTATTCAGTGCTCGGTAATCAATGCAAATCCTCCACGAGCCATCTTTCTTTCTTACCAAGACAATAGGAGACGCACATGGTGATGTGCTAGGTCTTATGAACCCTTTCTCAAGAAGCTCTTGTACCCGCTTCTTGATTTCTGCATTCTCTAAAGCGGACAACCTCTACATTCCGATGTTAGGCAATGGAGCATCTTGCTACAAATTAATATAATGTACTATTTCCTTTTGGGGTGGCAGACTTTTAGGTTCTTGAAATAGTATATCATATTCTGAAACAACTTTTCTAAATTAGCTTGTTGTTTAGCATTATAGCCCTCAAATATATTGGTTTTATCAAGTTTTTTTTCCCTTACAACCATCAGTAAAAATTGTTTGCATGAATTTACAATTCTTTTCATCTACCCTGAGTTTACGAGAGTATAATTATTCTTGAGTTTATGAGCTCTTACAATATATTCGATTCCATCTTCAATGAGTTAATACTTGTTTTCAGCTCTATAGAAAATGGCTTTTCTACCATACAAGTAAGGGCTTCTTAAAACAATTCCACATATATCCAAAAGAACTATATCTAACTCAACCTCATCTACAAATGCTGACCCAAAATAAAATCTAAGTTTACATTGTCTAGTTACTTGTAGCTTTGCTTTATCACGTAATCAACCTAATGGATATGGCTTCTTGTGAGGTGTGGTCAGTAATCCCAGCTTCTTTACAATTGCTTCAAAAATTAAGTTTACTTGTGAGCCACTATCAAACAACGTATCAATCTTTTGATGCTTGGAAATGACTTGAATATGAAAAAGCTAATGCCTTTTCCTCTCATTTTCTTCATTATCAGTAGATTGTGCAAAATTACTAGTAGATGCTTCAAAATTTTTACCTTTTATACCTATGGTTGTGATTGTTGTTTCATCTCCTGAGTCTGACCCCAAATCTTTCTGAATAACTACATCAGTCTTCTTCTTTTTTCCGTCGAACTTCTTGGGCCTCAGCACCAGATGAAAAATCCAACAGTGTTCATCATCATGCCCATCCTTCTTGCAGTGAGTGCATGAAGGTTTGGTATTTTTTACAACATTTGCCTTCCTCTCTTTCCATTTTGCTTTCTCTTTTCCTTGTTCTTAATTGCAGTGGGTTTTGATGATCTCCCAACTTCTGGGTTCACATTCTTGCCTCTAGCCTCTAGATGTGTAGCCTAAACAGATACCTCATCTATGCTAGTGGGATTAAACATGATAACGGTGTGCTTTAAATAGATGTGTAGACCACCTATATACTTCAACAGAGTTTCAGGTGAGTCTAAAGAAATTCCTAGAATCAAAGCTCTTTTTCTAAACTCTTGAGTGTAGCCTTGTACACTTTGCCCTTTTAATTGGCGAAAAGTTTGCAAACTCACCATGGCTTACTACATATAAGCTACTGTATAAAATTAATTTTTAATTGCAGAAACAAATTCACTCCAGACAAAAATAATTTTACCATGCTTCTTCATGTCAGCTTGTGTCCTGCCTTCCCACCATACCAAGGCAGTGCCTCCAAGGCATAGGCTGGCCAACTGAATCTTACTTTTGTTTGAATAAATTCTCTACACCCTCCAATATACATCAATTTATATAATCTAATTATCCAGCTTCTCTACATTCAACTCTCCATCATATATCAACAAATCAAATTTAACATCTAATTTAATCAAAGATGTTTTCTTTTTATTTTTAGGGTTATTAGGAGATGTGGGAAGCTTTTCTTCTTTCCATTTGCCTTTAGAATGGTCATGGAGGAGAGATTGTTCTGCTCCTTTATCTTGTTTGGAGTTTGATGAATCCTCATCTCTACCTTTCTTAATTTCTCTATACATTTCTTCTACCATGGCTCTCATGGTCATGAAACTATCCATGAATTAGGAGTTTGATTCCAAGGGACTTTCTTCTGCCATTTTCCTCTTAGAGTAGACTCTTCCAATTTCTAGGTTAGCTTCAACCAATTCTCCTTCTCCTAATTTGAGCTTTGTCCTAGTTAGCATTCAACAACAAAATCCAACATAAACTTGTCTAACCTTAGCAACCTAGAGCTTTGATACCACTTGATCTGAAATTGATCTAAGGCAAACAATAAGGTATTACAGACTCATGTGCATGCATGTGTCTATCTTATTTTATGCAACAGATTGATAAGATTGTGAAATACACAGCCACTGAAGTAGTTAATGAAAACACAACAGGCAAATGTATAAACAAAACAAGTTTAATAAGGAGTTCACCCAATACTCCTGGGCTACGTCTCCTAGTCCAGCCTTTAGTGTTGGCCTCTCTATTATGTTTTCAAAGCAGAGTTTTTACAATAGTGAGCTCAATTTGAGTCTCACTCAACAGATACAATTCAATAAGACTGTACTTGGATCCCCCAAGTCTCTGGAGTACACAGACTCTCCTTACTGACTCTTGACCTCTACTGGTCACAATGGTATGAGTCCAATTTGAGACTCAATACATGATAGGCATATATAGAGGAGTTCACTTGAACCTCTCAAGCCTTCTCTGGAGTACACAGACTCTTTGACTCTCTCTGCCTCTGTCTCGATGTTGCCTTTGCTTCTTCAAGTCAGCTCGACTTCTTCTCTCTGTTCTTTGGTCTTAGTTTTCTTAACTCACTTTTTTCTTTACTGCTTGCTGCTCTCTCTGTCAGTTCGTGGCTTTAAGCCAAGCTTCTTTCTGACTGTTCATTTCCGCTTCCAAACTTTCAGGTTCCCCTGCCTCTGTCTATTCGAATTCTCTTGTCCTGTGTCATCATTCACTATATAACGCCTCACAAGGAGGTGGCCACCTATTCCATAATGGATGAGTGTCAGTTCTCTTGGACATGGCTGTTTATTCTGTTACTCCAAGAATGCCCATGAAACATGACCTTCTGCCAATGCATTGTCCGTATCAGACTTCAAATCCTATACAACTCTGTCTGTTTACCACATTAGGTCTGGTCATCCATCAAAACGCATCTTCGCCATTGATCTGGGGGCCCCAGATCCTACGGTCATCGTTCATATCAAGCGGCTAAGTCACATGACATTTACCTATCCAATGTGAGTAGTTTTCTCTCTCCCCGCCAAGACGTGTGGTGATCATTGTGTGGCATCGGGTGGAACTCGGCCGAAACTGCTTACCACTTGAAGCCCCTCTGATATTTTTCCAGTTTTTGTGGGACCCCACTTCTGATGGAATCAGAGCGATATCTATTGTATTTTATGATTTTTTGAGTCCAGGTGTTTTTGGCCCTTTCCTTCTTTGAGGGGTTTTCCCTGTGATATGTGATTAGCAACTTGTCGCTAATCGCATATCAGAAACTACCCCCATTTCTTGAACTAGCCTCTGGTTTTGCTAATTTGTGATAGCTGCATTACCATGGGCCAATGGTCTGTGCTTGACTGATGGTCCTTGTTGCTCTGCGCTGATCACAATTACAGCTATTACGAGGATATCTCTGATAATCTTGATTTTTATAAGACTTTGAAACTTTGGCATGAACTTTATAGAGTTCATGAAAACTTAGAGACTGTTCTAAGATCCAATTTGGATCAGACACATTGGGAGAGGAAATCACAGTGCTTCCAAAAAGAGATGATAATCCTGGAGAGGTGCTGATGGGTGAATTTTGTTTCTTGCAGAAGCAAAATGTCTAGAATTTCTTTAGAGATGTCATTCTTAAGGATACTAAATTTATATTTTCCATTTAATTCTCTCACGTTTGAAGAGATGATATTCATTATATAGATTTGGTAATGGAGGGAAAAAGGGAAGTCAGTGGGGGTACATGACCTGAATTAACTAAAAATTCCCCAAGATCTTGAGGGAGTTGGTTTTTTTTTTGTGGCCCTTTTTCTTTGGCTCCTTAAGAGCGAGAGAAGTATCTAGAAGATAATTTATTTTTATCCCTTGCATGGAAAATGAGGGATAGAATGAAGGAGAAGTACATTTAGCATATGATTTTTGAAGAAGCGCATCTTGATAATGAAGATATTCTCTTTTTATAAGTTGGATTGGTCATTAGGGATGGTTGTTGGATCCTTGTTTTTCCAATCCTTAATATTTTGTTAGAGGTCCATATCTTGTAGTTTTGAATCTGGTATGTCTTCCTTTTCCATGGGGGTTGGAATTTCTTCATTAGGAGTCTTCAGAGCCGATGATGTATCTGAGAGTGGAGGGTCAACTTTTGAAGCACGATTTGAATACTTCTCATATTCTGGTTCCCCCTAGTCATGGGATCTTTCCTCATCTTCTTTCTAAGGGATAGATAAACTATTCAACCCTTATCATTCTTGCGATGAACAAGGAAACCCTTTATTTTTGGTTTCTTTCTTTTGACATGCAATAATGGTGAAGCCATTTCTATTCACTGACTGAACATTCAAAGGTTGTGCCGTATTTGGGGCAGAGGGTTTCTTAGGGAATATTTGAAGAGATTCCCATATGCATGAGTGTCTACAATAGAAAGGGATTTTCTCATAAAGGATTGATTGTTCCCAGATAATTTCCTCACAACTGAGATGAATCGATGTTGTAAGAGGTTTGGTTAAATCCATATAAACACACAACCTAACATAGAAGGTATATCCACTGAGATTTTTGATGTCATATAACTTGACAAATTTCCCAAGATTATTATGGACTTGTTCTAGGATTTCAATATCCTTGTATTCTTACAGAAAGGAATAAAGCTTGATCCATACTGGGAGGTAGGAGAAGTCCTCCATTTCTGGGTTAAAGAGTGGAACCAAGGGTTTCATGAAAATTGTGGCAAAGTTCATAAAATATGACCTTCCTTGCAATATGTTATCCTAGTCTGTGATGTTATTGAATATAATGGTGAAGAATCCTCTAGATCCTAATTTTAGTTGAGTTTCACCCTTAATTGTCCAGTTTTTCTGAAGGTAATTGAGGAGGGTCTTCTCTAATGGCCAAGGACCTATAAATTTGCTTATAATCACTTTCTCTTTCATGTGCTCTATTGTTGATCCTAGTTTATCCACAAGGATCTCTAATAATATAGCTTCCTCAGCCTGAGACTGCCATGGTTCTACTTTTTTATTAGCATTTACTTGTGGTTCAGGGGAACACTTGATGATGGACGTGGAATATGGTGATATGTTGTCGAGCCTGTTGCTTGAAAAAAGGAAGGATGACTATTAGGATTGCATGGTTGTTGATGAGAGGAGTCACCGACAAAAATATATTTGAATGAGGGGTCTCCTCTTCCCCCCCATGGGGCTTCCATTCAATTGCAACAAAGGATGCATATATTTCACGTAACCCTAGTAGGAACTTGTATTACCTCATGCAATGACAATTAAAATACAATGAGTAAGTAATTTTTCTTTGTAGGTTCGACTGGTGAGACATGTTCGAATGGATTGAAATTCTAGTCACTTGGATACATAAAGGCTCACCAAAATGCTTTTTTCCAATTGTGCTACAACCCGCAGATGATAAAAAAAATATTTTAAAAAAAGTTATTAATTAGTTGATTTTTAGGATTTTTTTTTCCAATTTTTAGCAACCTGAGATGTATCATGAAGTAAGTTCTATGATACTTATCATGGACTATTTCCTATTAACATTTACCATCCAATTAATTTATATAGCTACATTAATCTTAACAAATTTTATAACAAATATTAAGTATGTCACTTCACTTTCAAAATATTAATTTTAAATTTACTATATTATTCTAGAGAATATGATATTTCAATTTCAAAATGTTACTAGATTTTCTCTCTTTATATATTCAAAACATTAATTAATTATGCCAAGAGGCACATATATTTAGAACAGACCTTCTAGAAATTTATGTTAATTATCATTATTATTAGGTGGATGGTGGAGATTTAACCTCTAAGGAGTACGTTGAAATATTGAAAATGTCATATTGGTATGGTATTAATAATCCATGGCATAGGCCCATAGTATTATAACAAAAGCCATTTACAAGTTAAGAATATTGTTAAGAATATTTCCATGATAAAGTTGGCGTGAATATTTATGGTTAGGAAAATTATTTAACTCATATATATTTTTTTTATAATACTTAGAATTAGGCTTACAGTAGAATATTGTTGGATTGGTTTGTTGAGATATTTTCTCAACAAGAAAAACTTTTAGTTTAGCATTTATTGGATCTCATAAGAACTATATATGTGCAATGCATTTTTTGCTTTAAAATGTAATAGGCCAATATCACTTTTGTGTGGTGTGCATCTTTGATTTATTTCTTCATATTAAATCCCTTTTGAGCTTAAGTCCCTCATGGGAGGGGCAAGGAATATGTGAGAAATGTGATGGTAATTTATTGTAATAATAGGTTAGTGTAGATATGTGAGTGTTTTGTATGAATATTTTAATTGTGTGTGGATGTTGGTTAGCTACGAGTGAAAGAGAATTGTGAAAGTTAAGGATTTCTCCTATACTATGATTGACAACAATGAATGTTACTTCTTCTCTATGATCTGAAAATGTCTACATGAAGATGAAGGGATGAGTTGTTTGCTGTTGTTGTGGCATGTTATCCTTGTGTTGAACAATCATCAATGTGAAAAAAAGAACCCACATACACAGTCGAGCGCTCCTTACAAGATCGATCTACCCATGTGGATGAAGACTGACCGCAACTAAATTTAGCTGAACATAAGCCTTAGAATGATCCTTCTAATTGTATGGTATTGTCCACTTGATCGATATAGTATTACATTTTCCTATATGAATAGTCCAAGGACATATTTGAGTGACCACTTACATGCAAGTTCTCAGCAAATACTTTCAATGAATCTTTCTCTTGTAATAAAATCCCTGTGATGGAAAAAATGCCTATGAGGCGACTTACATTGGCTAACTATTGAGAGTGTTTTGTGTGGATGTTGAGGCATTCCCCCCTCTTCCTCCCTACAAATTTAATTGTTTTAGCAGTGTATGCTTCATTTGTAGCCAAACAGATCTAGCACTTCTCTTCTGTCTTTTTTCTCTTTGTCTCTCAATCTCTTTGTTGTGCCTTGCTTCTAAGCTCCTTTAACATGATGTCTGAGGATAGTTTCCATAAGTGAGAAAGAAAATTTTCAAGGAATCTTTGTGGCCCTTGGTGAAGGCCATTTCTGCATTCACTAATAACAATCATGTATTTTTTTTCTTTACAGAGAAATATGGTTTTGCTATCTTTATCCGATGTTGTCCCCAAATCTGAAGGACCAAGTTGAATCTTGGGATAAATATTGCAATTTTTTTCAAGTCATTGTTAATAGTGTAGTTAACATGCAATGGTTGAGTCAATGGCTCTAGGATATTAGTTCAAGTTATTTTGTCAATGGTATACTTATAGTTTTATATATTGTTGAGAGCTAATTGGAACAATTCCATATTTATGTGATTGAGCTTGCATATTCCATACTGCCAAAGTGAAGCCACAAATTTGAGGATATGACCAAGTTGTATTTAGATCTAATGCATAGGTGTAGGAAATGTGGTTGTCTCTATAGAATTTCATAATTTTGTTTTTTTTGTTTTTTTGTTTTTTTTTTTTTGGTTTTTTTCCAATTATATATATTTTTTGGTTTGCAAATTGAAAGTGCGGAACTGATCATTGAACAATGTAACACAATTCAAATTAGTGGTTCTTGGCACTCGAAAACCCTTGAACACATCATTAGCTTGATTGTGTTTACAATCTATTACAATTTGCTGTTTTTGGCTCTTGAAAACCCTTGAATACAGGCTATTGGTTATAGTATGAGATCCTTGTGTGTTAGACAAGTCAAGTTGTATGATCAATTTCTAAACACATCTAGTTTCTAGACGTCCTTCCTAGAAATTGATGGATAGCCAAAAGTGAAATATCGAATAAATGATGGTATTCTCATAGAGTGGTTTAGTTAATTGATCACTTTTCTTGCAAAAGCCCCGACGAGCTGATTATGTCAATATTTTGTATCATACAAGTATATCAATGATGGTTAGAGGCAATTGTGTCTTAAATGGGTCATGTGGTAAGCACAAAGTTATGGTAGAGAAAGAGTGCAACCCAAGATATTCTGGTGTGGGTATAATTGTTGATGAAGACCATACTAGTATTAGACAAACATTTGTGTTGTAATTTGTGATTTTAATATTGATCTTTGTAATGTTAATTTTGTAATGTAAGCATTAAGGGAGGGACTTAAACTTATAATTAATGCTTACAATAGAATAGTGTTGAATTGGATTGTTGATATATTTTCTCAACAAACAATCCCTTAGTTTAAAATTTGTGGGACATCATAAGCACTATATATGTGTGATGCATTTTTAGTTTTGAAATGTAATAAACAAATATCTCATGTGTGATGTGCAATTTTGATTTCTTTAATAATAATAATAATAATAATTTAATATAAAATTATTATTTAGATAATTTTTATAATGTATTTTAATTTCCAGACGTTTTACGCTTCTTATAAATTAATGTCTATTAAAATTTACTAGTTATTTGATTTATATAATTAGACTATACCATTTTATAAAAATATAACTTCAATTATATATTATTATTAAATTTATATATATATATATATATAATATATTTATATATATATATAATATTATATATTACTATATAAACTGAGAAACAACTTGCATCAATGTCATGGTTTTATATTACGAATCAAAGCACTATACATTAAAATAACTCTCTTTCATCCATGTGGTACCACTAGTGCTACCTATAATGTTAATTCCACGTACTCAGTGAACGGTGGTAATCCCTATCAAGTGTTTTTTTCAAGATTTTAAAGTGAAGATTTTAATGTTTTATGGTTTAAAATATATTTATATAGATCTATTTTAATTATGACTTTTCATTTTTTCATGAGGATGAACCACATTAGTTGATTCGAAACTCAATCAAATCTTAATGATGTGAGTAATCCGAAAGACATTTATTTACAAAATGGATCACAAAAGTCTTAGATTTAAATTGTATTTTTAACTGCTAAATAGAGTTTATCGATAACCAAATAAACATTTTAACCATACAAAATTATTTTTTTTAATGATATATACATATTTTTTTAAATGATATTGACATTAAAATATTTTACAAAACATGTACATCCAAATTAATGGTATTTTTTATTATTAATGTATTTTTTAGTATATGTCAAAATATTTTATTAATAACTCACATTGAATATTTTTTTTATATATAAATTAAAATATTTTATTTCAACTTAAATTAGTTAACATAGATTTTCAAATAGTTTATTTAATCACTTGATTTTTTTTTTTAAATCTAAGATTTAAATAGCTTACTGACACATTTTTTATTCTAATTCTTTTACAACATATTCATTTTTTTTACTTTTAATTACTTTACAACATGTTCATTTTTTTATGATAAAGGGAAATTATTTTTCTATTTAGAACATAGTTTTTAATTTTTATTTGAAAAGAAAAGGACATATTTACAAACTTACACATCCCCTCATACTAGATTGTAGATTGAGCCTCGACTTAAAAATTAATATTATTTAAATATATTTTTGAATATATAAATCAATTTAACAATTAAAAAAAATCCATAATACAACTCAAATTAAAGCAAAAAAATTGAAAAAACCTCCACAGATCAAAATACACCCCAATTTATTAAAAAAATAAAAAAATCAAAACTTCTAAGACAAAGTACACTAAAAGGTACAAACGACCATATCAATCTCTAATAAAAAGTACAACTGATGTGTGCTCAGGGATCATCGGCATCTTAAGTTTGTGAAAATGGTTCATCCATAAGAAAATATCCTAACTTTGAACTTTTAGTTTTTGACATTGGAAAGCTTTGAAATGAATGAAGGTAAGGTGGTTGTGTATCCTATTCAACCTTGGTAGTGAAGGTTGTTGCTGAAGGCCATGAGTCTGCAGTGGGTGCTTAGACACAGGTGAGAATATGAACCGTTGTTGTCACCCTTAAATTGCAACATGATATAAGAACTAATTTCTTCGTCAAAATACTCCATAAGTACGTTCACTATGTGGGTAACTAGGATGACGTGTATTCACAGGATTCACATAGATGCAACGATCAGTCTCTGATATATATTTTAGCAATCTGTTGATCTTTCTCCTCGGCCTAGTCCTAATGATGAACCTAGATTGAGGTTCGAAATGCACCGATCAATAATCCTTCATGTGATTTTCCGGAAGATCTTAATCATTATCTCATGAATCACAGAAGCATCTAATTTGAGAAACTTATAAATACATTTTACTTACTACAAAAAAAATTATAATATGTATATCATATTTAAATAAATTTATATAATAATGATTCATATTTATAATGGTTTACTAGACTTTAAGAGAGTATTTGAGATTCTTAAATAATTTATATCTATGATAAAAAATAAGGGAGAAATGCATTTTGGAATTAGCATAAAAACTTAATTGTCAGGCTAGGAGGTAACTCCACAAACTTTTTTTTTTCATTAACATGGAACATGAATATATACATGAAGAGGGAGGCTATTGGGTTTCATCTCCCAATCTCTCTTCGTCCTTCAATTCCATTTATTTTATTATTTACAATATTTACATGGATTTACCTAATCCCAAAGATCATGTGTCAACATTCCCCCCCTTAATCTGAAGGGATGTTCATGAGTTCAAGCATTATTCTAAATCTTTCAAACTTTTCTCTTCGAAGCGCTTTGGTAAAGATGTATGTGATATGCTCATTTGTGGAACAATGGTGTAGGTAGATTGTCTTGGCCTCATCATGATGTCGAATCAAATGGTATTTTGTATTTATGTCCTTTGTTCAATCGTGGAACTTTGGTTTCTTGGACAACATTATTGAAAAAGTATTGCTAATCAAGAGAGGATTTGAATGCACTTGTTTCTCCTGCAAATATTCCAAATTTTCCCAAGATGCACAATTTTCTTTGTGGCTTCATTTGCTCCCACATATTCTGCCTCAGTTGTGGAGTCCATTGGAACAAATTGTTTGTGTGACCTCCAGGAGACAACTACTGATCAAAGGGTCATAACATAACCTGAAGTAGATACCCCAATTTTTGTATCTCCATCAAAGTCTAAATCAGAGTATCCAATCAAGCTAGATTCACCCACCTATGTATACTTAAGTCCAAAATCTTGAGTTCCCTTCAGGTACTTTAGAACTCTTTTTGTAGCAAACCAATGACCCTTACAAGGCTTTTGCATAAACCTGGAGAGGATTCAAGCAGTAAATTAAATGTTTGGTCTGGTAGTATTCAGGTAGTTGAGACTTCCTACAAGTTGTCTATACTTTATTGCATCCTCAAATTAGTTTCCTTAAGCGGATGTGAGCTTTAAATTCTATTCCATTGGTGTAGTCAAAGGATTGCACTCAATCATGTCAAACCTATTGAACAGATATCCAATGTACTTCTTCTGAGAGAGGAATATAAACTTAGGATGTTGAGTTACTTCAATACCAAGATAGTAGTGAATATAACCCAAATATTTCATTTCAAAACCTTTCCTTAATTCCTTATTTATGGATGTAAGGTAGCTCCCATTGTTCCCTGTCTTCAAAACATTATCTACATACACCACAATATATACAATTGTTTTACCAACCTTCTTGGCAAATAAAGTCGCATCATCAAGATCATAATGTTTTAAGTTGAGTTTCAGAAGATGCTCAGTTAAGTTCTCATACCAGGGTCGTGGTACTTGCTTGAGGTCATACATGGATTTTACAAGATTTCATATTTTATGTTCCTGGCCCTTCACAATAAATCCTTTTGGTTGGGACATAAGACATTCTCTTTTAGATCTCCATTC
>APFE030951049.1:30793-73861 GCA_000404065.3 Pinus taeda | reverse complement strand
TGGCCCATCCCATTATTACATTATTACCTTGGGTACCTCCCTCGGTACCCCATATTACCCCCCTAGGTACATAACACTATATATCGCCGAATATATTATGTCCTTTTTTGCTCAATATATCCCCCAATATGAATCCATGTGGTATCGTATGTCTCCCAAGTGAAGCCCCCATGAAATAGACAGGAAAAGTGATAAAAATTATGATAAAGAAGAAAATAGAGGTAGTCCAACAAAAAGTGACTCAAAGGATTCTAAAGGTGCTAATTCAAACAAGAACCATCTTGAGTGCGCTGACAAAATATTTTTAGGACCACCTAATTATGCGACAAGATTTTACTTTGCCTACACTGCTTCCATAGGTAAATGACTACCAAGTTATTAAGTGGTAGAGTATTCAACTCTTGGAAAAAAGAAGGATTTAAACAAGTAATAAAATTCATCCAATACATGCTTATGGAGATCAGTTGCTAGCAAACTCATACTTTTGGGGGTAATGAACAAAACACAATTGACGTATCTAATTTTTTAGCCATCCTCATATTTTTATTATTTAAGTAAATCGTTCAATCAATTCCTATATTTCAAGGTAGCAGTTGAGTATCAGTTTCCATATCCAATGGAGCCTCTCCACCATCAACACATATACAACAACTTAAATTTGAATAGTCTTTTGGGCAGTGAGAGTGAATATTTTTTGTAGCAAGGAGGCTATGCCTTTGTTGTAATTTTAATGGGTTATTACACATTGTAAATTTTTGACTTAAAATGATTGCTATTGCATTCATCTATTAAACGTATTAAAGCTACTTTTTCCTTTCTTTTTATAAGTTAAGTTTTTTTCATTTTTCCACATTTGTTTTAGCTCAACCTTGTGTGATTTTGTAGACTATTTTTCTACTTAGAGGTTGATAAACCATAACATTGGGGTTCAAACATGTCTTTTTTTATTTTTGTTTATGTATGAAGTATTTACACATTTTCAGCGTACAATGAGAATTTATTTAAAATACTATTTCCAGTAGTTGTAGAGTATAAGTTAAAATTGTTCTTAGAATTATACATTTACATGTTATTATCTTGGATTAATTTTCTATATCGAATTTCATGACATCATTTTATTGTTAGATTCATTTAGTAATTCACATTGGAACCATCCTATCCTATCACAACACATCAATGACTTGTGTGCTCACCACTTGTGTTTATGAATTAATTGTTTTCCTTTATTTCTCCCTTCTTTCTCTTATCATATTTTGTGCTCTATTCTTTGAAACTACATTCCCAATGCATTAGGCATGTGATCATAGAAGTTTGATGTTCTTATTCTAATCCTTTTTCTTTTTACACTTAACCTTGGCCATCCTATCATACTTTATCATTTTAGATATGGTCATTGTTCTTTAGTTAAATGAACATTCGTTGTGGTGACAATGGGAAGATGATTCATTGAGGGAGGCCCCTCTTACCTAAGGGCCAACTTGCAGTCTAAAGATTGGTTCGAGGTTTCTTGGCATATTTCCCTATATAGGAATCATTCAAAGGATACAACAAAACCCTCAAAACTTACGCCAAAGCTACAAGGAAACCTTTATGAGAAGGAGTTATGGATGAGGAGTACAACTTCACCATTAAGAGCCAAACATGGGACTTGGTTCTACTTCCTTCAAATTTGAAGCTTGTGAAATGAAAGTGGGTCTACAATACAAAGAAAACAAGAAATGGACTTGTGAGCAGATACAAGTGCTGTTGGTTGCCAAAGGATTTTAAAAAGTTCATGGCATTGATTATTATGAAATTTTTGCTCTAATGACAAAAATAAACTCTATTCAACTAGCTATTTTCGTTGCAATAAAAAGAAACTAGGAGGTTCATCACATGGATGTGAAGAATTCATTTCTTCATGGTAATCTCAAAGAGTAAATTTACATGGACTGGACACAAGGGTATGTAAAGAATTCATCTTTAGTTTGTTGTCTCAAGAATTCTCTCTATGGCCTCAAATAGGCACCTAGAGGATTGTATTCTAAAATGGATTCCTATTTACTCTTTCAACATTTGTTTGATATCAATATAATCCAAATTTTATTATGTTAACAATATGTCACTCTCTATTGATCATAGTGATCTATCCAGATGATTTATCAATAGTAGGTAGTTTAGCCTCAATAATTGTTGCATTAAAAAATAATTTGCATCACAAGTTTTCGATGAAATATATTAGTTCTTTACCCTTCTTCTTTGGGCTAGAAATCAACCAAATTTAGTCAAGGATCAAAATTGCTCACTCCACATATGTGAGAGATCTATTTGTTCACTTTCACATGATCAACTCAAAGCCAATAGCTACACCTTTGTTATTGGGGGTACACCCTGAGGATGGAAAGGATACACCATTTTTTGATTGGAACATGTACTAAAATCTTGTGAGGAGCCTCCTCTATCTCACTCAATCTCGTTCAAATCTCTCAAATTTAGTAGGTGCAATTTATAGATATATGCAGAAGCAACGTGAGATGGATTGGAAAGATTTCAAGCTCATACTCAGGTATGTCCATGGGACCCTTAGTTGTGGTAATCATTATGTAGCAGGATGTACTTCAAATATTATTAGGCACATTAATTCTAATTAGGTTAGCAATAACATTGATTGCAAGTCCACTTTCGGACATGTTCTCATTCTAGGAACTGGCTCCATTTATTGGTCCAATGAAAAGTTGTCTGTGATTCATTTTTCATTGAAATAAGCCAAATATAGATTCGCAACCAACATTTCCATTCGGGCCATTTGGTTGCAATCTTCCTCACTAAGCTTTGTATCCTATTTCATCACATCATTTTCATCTAGTGCGACAATAATAGGACTTTAAAGTTTTGTAGAGATCGAGTGCAACGGGAACAAAAAAACATATTGACATCCAAACGCATTACATCCATAATGATCAAGAGCCACATGAGATGCATTGGAAAGCTACTAAGCACATACTCAGATATGTCTAGGGGACCATCAGCTATGGGAATCATTATGTAGCAAGATGTACTTTGGATCTCATTGGCCGCATTGAATCTGATTGGGCTAGCAATAACATTGATCACAAGTCTACCTTCGGATATGTTCTCACTTTGGGTACTGAACCCATTTGTTGGTCCAACGAAAAATCTATTTGTGATTTATTTGTCATCGACACATGACAAATATAGAATCCACAATCAACATTTCCATTCAAGCCATTTGGTTTCAAACTTCCACACTCATCTTGTTATCCTATTTCATTGCGTGAATGTCATTTGGTGCAACAACTAAAGTACACTAAGGTTTTGTACAGATCCAGTACCATGGAAACAAGCAAAACATATCAATACCCACACACATTACATCCGGGATTTGGTAGATGATGGCTTCATCAACTTGGAGTGGTGTCCAACTTCTCAACAGATTGTCGAAATATCCACAAAGAATTTCACTAGTATTGTCCCACTTCTCAACATATTGCCTAATTATTGGCAAAGAATTTCACTGAGAAAAATTTCACTTTCTGTGAGACCGCCTTTGGGTGAAGGACACAATTGTATAGCAATTGTATTGTTGTTCTACGTTATTTAAATGCATTATAAAATGAGTTCCTTACATGGCTTCTTAGTCGGACCCATTCATTATGTTGTGAGTAATAGTGCTTCAGCTTAGGGGGGTTTTGGAGATAACTTTCACTTAATTCTACTTTAATTAGACTAGTGAGTAGAGTCATGCTCAAAATCTTGTTATTATTGCCAAGAGGACACTCCACAAGCGTATGCATAAGTTTTATTAATCTCTACTTGCATGACATAGTTAATAGTTAATTGATGACTGCATGGCCACTCATGTTCAAATCTATCAAAATTCACTAATATATTACCTTAACCAGCTTTGGAGAGGCTCAATTCGTTTTGACTCCTTATTAAGTTAAAGTTCCTTAGATTTATGTTTTCCAAAATTTGGTTCTTCCTTTGGTTCTTGCAATAGTTTATATTTATGTGTGTATGCACACAGTGGGCATAGTTGCGTTGAATTGGGAGGGATTTGTATTGGGGCCTCCACCCCTAATGAGGATGATTCCACTGAAGTTGTGGCTGAGCATAGGATTGAAATGCATAAGCAACTAGTTGAGCATGATATTGAGATGGATAGGACCAAGGAGGAGGTGTGGACTAGGAAGGATGAGCAGGAGGGCCCCAAGGAGGTATGGAAGTGGCTTGGTTTGGGTTGTAGTATGCCTGAGATGTCCCTTGCATCCCCTGCTGGTATGGTCTAGGTCCATGTGGTTTCCTTTGGTTCAGGAAATAGAGTGATTCAGTGGCTTCTTCACCCTCCTGGTATACAGCTTTAAGTCTCGGCAAGGAAGGGAACTTATCTGTAGAATGATCTTCTTCACAGACTACACAAACCTCTATAGAGTTGAATGGACATTCGTTGGTAGGATGCCTCCTGGTGCACCTAGGACAAAAAATGGCCAAAGCCCTCTCTGCTTCCTCTTGTTTTCTTTTGATATGCAAGGTATCCATTTGCATGGCAAAAGTCTGCAGCATCTCACTCTTGAGGTCTTCTAGCATGTTTCTAAGTTCACCTTTCAGGGATGAATTGGATGAGGAGGTACTGGCTATGGGTTGACTCATACTACCTCTCTTTCTTGCTTCCCTAGAATGGTTTCTAAAAATAGTCTTTATTTCTTCATAAGGTAGTTGGTAGATGTCTCCCCCAGCCAGTAGATGGAGGGTTTCTAGAAGGTCTTCCAGAATTCCCCTAAGCAGAACCAACTTCAGAGATTCGGGATCAAGTGTGCACCTGGCCCTTTTATAACTGAGCTAGAACCTCTCTTCATAATCTTCCAAAGATTCATCACTTCCGATGGTCATTCAGAAATGACTAATCTGCATTTGTTGAAATGGAAATTGCAGAATTGAAAGGAAAATAAGGAAATGACTATTCTACTTTTGCTGAAATGGAAATTTTAGAAATTGAAAAGGAAATGTAGAAACTGAAAGGAACAACTACTCTACTTTTGCTGAAATAAACTACGTAGCAAAATGTTGCGGTAGAAAATAGAAGGAAAACAGTAATCACCAAATACTTTGATGCTTCCCTGGCAACGGTGCCAAAATGTGGCAAGTGCTAGTATTGCAGCAAGAATGCTGCAACTCCTGGGCTTCCTACTTTACTTTTATCTACCTGGTAGTTCGTAACAAACTTGAAAGTGACGGAGTTGTATGCACAAGTACTAGTTCTTACTGCATGTTGTCACTCGATCAACTGAAACAAGATCGCTAGGAGCTTGATCCAACTTCTATGGATTCCAGAAGAATAGATAAAATATAGTAATAATAATAATAATATAATAGATAAAATATTTTTGGTTTCAAAGTTTATACATTATATATAATGTTATTTATAATATAATATATATTATATACTATAATGTATTGTCATACTATTATTATAGTATAATATAATGTAATGTAATATGTTTCATGTGGTTAGATTTTTTTAAATTTTGGATTAAATTTTTTGAAATATAAGTATTGTATAGATTGAAAAGAAATTTGATATCTTTTAAATTTTTGATAAATTTAGAAATAAAATCTAAATTAATATTATATATATATATATATAAATATATATAATATATATATTATTTATTTTAAAAATAAATTTAAATCATTTATCTAAAATTATTTAAAAACATATTTCATTAAAATTAAATCTCCATTCTCCATACTTATTAATAATTAATAATTACATTAAAATTTAAAAACTCCATTTCAAAAAATTAATTTATCAACATCAAAAATTAACTTTAAAAATATACAATTTTTTAACTATAACTCATCTCATTTAAATTATATTCGTGGCAACCACTGTCTCTATTATAACCATTATAGTTGTTTCTATATTACTTATCTTTCACTACGAAATTCCAATATAGTGTTATAACCCTTATATTTCTTTCCATATTAGTTATCTTTCACTACGAAATTTTAATATGGTATTATAACCATTATATTTGTTCCGTGACACAAAAGATCTTATGCTTGTAAGTTGATCTATTTAACTTGAAAACTGAGGAACATTGCCACCCATTTATAATTCTTCTCATTAACCTTGGAACCATCGCATTCCTTCTTCAAACACAAGCTCTAAATCCCTAAAAGCACCTTTTAAATCTTATAAACTAATTTTTTATAATTTACAAAAGAGTGAAAACCATTATACATCAAATCTTACAGCAAGAATTTCTGCCTGTGTTGTTGGACAAAACACAAATCATCCTGGTCCGTTCTACAAAACCCACCATAGTTTAAATGCGCCCCTCGTACCAACGCAAACAAACCCACCATAGTTTGAATGCACCCCTTGTACCAATGCAACCAAATAAAGTACTCAACTAAAACTCTAAACCAAACTGTCGCGCTAGCCGAGTTCATTAATTATAGAAAGGAAGGCGTGCCGTAGGAACCACAAGCAACGGCACTTGCTTACGCATTGTGAAACCGAAGGCTTCTGCCATATCAAGCTTCTCAGGGGACTGGCCGTTGGGGAGCGAGAACTCAAAGGAATGAATTAGGGTGGCGAGCATGAGCTGAACCGTGCGGAGCGCCATGCTCAACCCCGGACAAATCCGTCTGCCTGCGCCGAACGGGATCAGCTGAAAATCATTGCCCCTAACGTCGACGGTGCTGCCCACAAACCTATCGGGATCGAACTCCAGTGGCCTCTCCCACACCTCCGGGTCGCGCTGCATGCCCCAGGCGTTCACGAGGAGACGACAGTTTTTGGGGATGTAATATCCCTCTATCTCGCACGCCTCCGTTGCCATTCTAGGCACCAGCAGAGGAGCAGAGGGGTGCAGCCGTAACGTCTCTTTTACAACGGCCAGCAAGTAGGGGAGGTTTTGCAGGTCCGATTCCTTTATCCTTCTTTGCTCCCCTTTCACCCCGGAGTCCAATTCTTCCTGGCATCTCCTCATCATCTTTGGATGGCGTATTAGCTCTGCCATTGCCCATTCCACTGTGATCGAAGATGTGTCTGTTCCCGCTAGGAACATGGTCTGAAAAACATAAAATATGCGTAAGTTGCAAGAAAAAATATACGCATTCCGAAGAAGAGAACATTTCAATTCAATGCAACTCTGCCCACTGTGTGCATACACACATAAAGATAAACTACTGCAAGCACCAAAGGAAGAACCAAATTTTGGAAAACATAAATCTAAGGAACTTTAACTTAATAAGGAGTCAAAACGAATGGAGCTTTGGAGCTGGTTAAGGTAATATATGAGTATTTTGATAGATTTGAACATGAGTGGCCATGCAGTGATCAATTAGCTATGTCATGCAAGTGGAGATTAATAAAACTTATGCATAGGTTTGTGGAGTGTCCTCTTGGCAGTAATAACAAGATTTTGAGCATGACTCTACTCATTAGTCTAATTAAAGTAGAATTAAGTGCAAGTTATCTCCAATAACCCCTAAGCTGAAGCACTATTACTCACAACATAATGAATGGGTCTCACTAAGAAGCCATGTAAGGAACTCATTTTACAATGCATTTAAATAACATAGAACAACAATACAATTGCTATACAATTGTGTCCTTCACCCAAAGGCGGTCTCACAGAAAGTGAAACTTTTACTCAGTGAAATTCTTTGCCAATACTTCGGCAATATGTTGAGAAGTGGGACAATACTAGTGAAATTCTTTGTGGATATTTCGGCAATCTGTTGAGAAGTGGGACAACACTCCAAGTTGATGAAGCCATCATCTACCAATTCCCGGATGTAATGTGTGTGGGTATTGATATGTTTTGTTTGTTCCCATGGTACTGGATCTCTACAAAACCTTAGTGTACTTTAATTGTTGAACCAAATGACATTCACACAATGAAATAGGATAACAAGATGAGTGTGGAAGTTTCAAACCAAATGGCTTGAATGGAAATGTTGATAGTGGATTCTATATTCGTCATGTGTCTATGACAAATAAATCACAAATAGCTTTTTTGTTGGACCAACAAATGGGGTCAGTACCCAAAGTGAGAACATATCCGAAGGTAGACTTGTGATCAACGTTATTGCTAGCCTAATGAGATTCAATGTGGCCAATGAGATCCAAAGTACATCTTGCTACATAATGATTCCCATAGCTGATGGTCCCCTAGACATATCTGAGTATGTGCTTGGTAGCTTTCCAATGCATCTCATGTGGCTCTCGATCATTATGTATGTAATGCATTTGGATGTCAATACGTTTTTCTATTCCCGCTGCACTAGATCTCTACAAAACTTTAATGTCCTATTATTGTCGCACTAGATGACAATGATGTGATGAAATAGGATACCAAACTTAGTAAGGGAGATTGCAACCAAATGGCCTGAATGGAAATGTTGGTTGTGAATCTATATTTCATCTATTTCAATGAAAAATGAATCACAGACAACTTTTCATTGGACCAATAAATGGAGCCAGTTCCCAGAATGAGAACATATTTGAAAGTGGACTTGCAATCAATGTTATTGCTAACCTAATTAGAATTAATGTGCCTAATAAGATTTGAAGTACATCCTACTACATAATGATTCCCACAACTAAGGGTCCCATGGACATATCTGAGTATGAGCTTGAAATCTTTCCAATCCATCTCACATTGCTTCTGCGTATATCTATAAATTGCACCTACTACATTTGAGAGACCTGAATGAGATTGAGTGAGATAGAGGAGGCTCCTCACAAGATTTTAGTACATGTTCTAATCAAAAAATGGTGTATCCTTTCCATCCTTAGGGTGTACCCCCAATAAGAAAGGTGTAGTTGTTGGCTTTGAGTTGATCATGTGAAAGTGAACAAAGAGATCTCTCACATATGTGGAGTGAGCAATTTTGATCCTTGACTAAATTTGGTTGATTTCTAGCCCAAAGAAGAAGGGTAACAAACTAATATATTTCATCGAAAACCTGTGATGCAAATTGTTTTTTAATGCAACAATTATTGAGGCTAAACTACCTACTATTGATAAATCATCTACATAGATCACTATGATCAATAGAGAGTCACATATTGTTAACATAATAAAATTTGGATTATATGGATATCAAACAAATGTTGAAAGACTAAATAGGTATCCATTTTAGAATACAATTCTCTAGGTGCCTATTTGAGGCCATAGAGAGAATTCTTGAGACAACAAACTAAAGATGAATTCTTTACATACCCTTGTGTCCACTCCATGTAAATTTACTCTTTGAGATTACCATGAAGAAATGCATTCTTCACATCCATGTGATGAACCTCCTAGTTTCTTTTTATTGCAACGGAAATAGCTAATTGAATAGAGTTTATTTTTGTCATTAGAGAAAAAATTTCATAATAATCAATGCCATGAACTTTTTAAAATCCTTTGGCCACCAACTGCACTTGAATCTGCCCACAAGTCCATTTGTTGTTTTCTTTGTATTGTAGACCCACTTGCATTTCACAAGCTTCTAGTTTGAAGGAAGTAGAACCAAGTCCCAAGTTTGGCTCTTAATGGCGAAGTTGTACTCCTCATCCATAACTCCTTCTCATAAAGGTTTCCTTGTAGCTTTGGCATAAGTTTGAGGGTTTTGTTGTATCCTTTGAATGATTCCTATATAGGGAAATATGCCAAGAAACCTTGAACCAATCTTTAGACTGCAAGTTGGCCCTTAGGTAAGAGGGGCCTCCCTCAATGAATCATCTTCCCATTGTCACCACAACGAATGTTCATTTAACTAAAGAACAATGGCCATATCTAAAATGATAAAGTATGATAGGATGGCCAAGGTTAAGTATAAAAAGAAAAAGGATTAGAATGAGAACATCAAGCTTCTATGATCAAATGCCTAACGCATTGGGAATGTAGTTTCAAAGAATAGAGCACAAAATATGATAAGAGAAAGAAGGGAGAAATAAAGCAAAACAATTAATTCATAAACACAAGCGATGAGCACATAAGTCATTGATGTGTTGTGATAGGATAAGATGGTTCCAATGTAAATTACTAAATGAATCTAACAATAAATGATGTCATAAAATTCGATATAGAAAATTAATCCAAGATAATAACATGTAAATGTATAATTCTAAGAACAATTTTAACATATACTCTGCAACTATTGGAAATAGTATTTTAAATAAATTCTCATTGTACCCTGAAAATGTGTAAATACTTCATACATCAAAAAAAAAAAAAGACATGTTTGAATCCCAATGTTATGGTTTATCAACCTCTAAGTAGAAAATTAGTCTACAAATTCACACAAGGATGAGCTAAAACAAATGTGGAAAAATGAAAAAAACTTAACATATAAAAATAAAGGTAAAAGTAGCTTTAATACATTTAATAGATGAATGCAATAGCAATCATTTTAAGTCAAAAATTTACAATGTGTAATAACCCATTAAAATTACAACAAAGGCATAGCCTCCTTGCTACAAAAAATATTCACTCTCACTGCCCAAAACACTATTCAAATTTAAGTTGTTGTATATGTCTTGATGGTGGAGAGGCTCCATTGGATATGGAAACCGATACTCAACTGTTACCCTGAAATATAGGAATTGATTGAACGACTTACTTAAATAATAAAAAGATGAGGATCGCTGAAAAATTAGATACGTCGGTTATGTGTTGTTCCTTACCCCTAAAAGTATGAGTTTGCTAGCAACTGATCTCGATAAGCATGTATTGGATGAATTTTATTACTTGTTGAAATCCTTCTTTTTTTCCACGAGTTGAATACTCTACCACTTAATAACTTGGTAGTCATTTACCTATGGAAGTAGTATACACAAAGTAAGATCTTGTCGCATAATTAGGTGGTCCTAAAAATATTTTGTCAACGCACTCAAGAGGCTTCTTGTTTGAATCAACACCTTTAGAATCCTTTGAGTCACTTTGTGTTGGACTACCTCTATTTTCTTATTTATCATAATTTTTATCACTTTTCCTATCTATTTCATGGGGGCTTCACTTGGGAGAAATACAATACCACATGGGTTCATATTGGGGGATATATTGAGGAAAAAATGACATAATATATTCGGGGATATATAAGGGGTAAAAAGTTTTTATATTGTGAGGTATCAAAAATGGAGCTCGAAGTTAATGAAAAAATATAAAGGGGTGTAAAAAATGTTAATGAAAAAATGGATACCTACAATATCTAGTGAAAGTAGGGGTTTTTTAAATTGGGAAGTTGTATTGGGTTTGTATTGGTAGGGGGTTAAATAATGTTATTTTTAGAGGTATTTTCCAATATCTAGTCAAATTAGGGGTTATTCCACGACCACACATGATATGTCAGAGGTTCATTCAATGAAGCCCCATGATCTATTTCTTCCTCCTTCAAATGAAACCCTCACGGTAGTTTCAACATGTCAGTGGTTGGTGGCCTTTGTACAAAGATATTTAGTATACATTGCAAGTGCAAAAACGACATGTAGGTAACTGAATTCCACAATCCTTGTTGGAATATGTAATTCATACTTGTCTTAGTTGTGTCTTTCTAATTAGAGGAGTCTGTACCTAACAATCTTCCTATATTTGTGTCTGGTTGAGATATTCTCTCAACCAACAGATTGTATGTCCAAGATATTTTTGAGACATTACTTATGTATATATGTAATCTGATATTTGATTAATAAAGCAGAGAAAATGGTTTACACTATTGAGTTTTATCATGGTATCGGAGCCCTAAGTGTCACGCCCCTAGGCCTGCAGTAGTCTTTCAACCACACTTGGCGAGGTGCGGCACCACCAAACACAATCTTTTACCCAATACTTATGTTCATGGACTACACCTAACCACTTGTCTACTTAGTTTGTTTTTCTCAACCAAGTATTATTATTGTTCCTTTATACTAATGAACACCCATACACATTCATTATCCACAACGATTATACATGGAGAACACAATTGCACAGTATAAAGGGAGGGGCAAGTCCCTAAACAATGATTCTGCCCAATTTCAATATATTATACAACTTTACAATATTTACAATTATACTTGGCAAACGTCAAGTTTCACACTTAGCCAATTTTACAACAGGAAACACCTTCATGTGCCAACCAAGTTCCTTGTCCAAGTTGGGTGAGTGCACCCTCACACGGACCGCCAACTGCACTCCTCAACCGAACTTTGTGTGATGTCGTTCACCTTTGCATGATAGGCGGCGACCTCACTCGAGTCTCCACTGCGTTCACCTTGCACGATGGGCAGGCGACCTCACCCGAGTCTCCACCTATTCACCTTGCATGATGGGCGGGCAATCTCACCCAAGTCTCCACCTGTTCACCTTCACTGAACACCAAGCGCCTTCACTCATGCCTTCACCGTGTAATGCTGCCCAAGAGCAGGCGCATATGTGTTGCGCCTCCTCGTTGTCGCTTAATACCTCTTCACACTTCTTTTGTATTCACTGAATGATCATCATTCAAATTCTTCAATGCCTTCCCCCATCCATCACACGTTATATATATGCTTCATGGACAGTCGTGCCACCCTTGGTCGACCTGCGCTTTGATGTCTAGCCGACAATTCCTTTTGTCAATTCGTTTGGTTGGCCCATTGACCTTCGCTCGAATTACAATCCTTTCATCTGTCAGCTTTGTTGAACGAATGTCCAGCTTGTTCCATATAAGTATCCAACCGCTCAACACTTCGTACACGCATTCCAGGTGTCTTGCTTGGTTATGTTTCCAACTTGCTCGCTTCAAACATGTCATACTTCACACCAGCGGTTATGTCTCGGACCGCAGGTCCTTACATCCTCCTCCACCTGAAGTCATTGTCGTCCTCAACAGTATGCTACCCTGGTAACCATCCTGCTATCAAGATTTTTATATCTGAATAGTCTTATCCATGATATCAACTCCACATCCTGCAAACATCCCTGCAACATATGTAGAACCAACATCTCTATCATGTCTCGTCTTCATCCTGTAGTCTCACCTTGTGTAGAACTAATTTTGCATACTGCCGTCATCATAGATCCAATATTGGCACATCTCTGCACATTAGTAACCCTCATGACTCGAACTAGTTAGGTAGCTAATCCAACCATATGCCCAAACCACAAGAATGCACATCCTTATGCCACCATCAATCTTCCTGACTTCTGCTACATCTCGGACTCATCAAGAACCTGTCCAATTCTCGATGCTCAGGTCCATGGAAACTCCATCCCATCTGCTACATGTTCAGCCCATGGCCTTGTTGCACAAGAGTGTACAAGCTCTCCACTGGCTCATACATCTCCATGTCACAACAGCATATGCACAACATCCTTTGCTTCGGCATTGCCCATAGAATGTCCATTAATGACACCTCTACACATGCTCTTGCATAATGTCCCTGCATAAACTGTTATGATCCATATCTACAACCTGATGTCCATGACTCTAGCTATCCACGATGTCCAACCCATGTATACTCCATCCCAACATCTGGTCATCTGCATCCAAGTCTACAATCTGTCATAAAGAAGCCTCCTTCCAAGGCCCCTTGCTAAGTTGGTGTAGCCCCTCGCAAACAAGGTCCCTACACCAACCCTTCTCCAAGGTTGTCTATAGAGAAAGGAGGGCTAGGAAGTTTCCTCCCTGACTCTCATCCACCCATGTATCAAATTGATGTTGTGTCCTCAAGTATCTGTGCATAGCCTCAATCTCCTCACATGTACATCCAAGCTCTCTAAGCTTGTCCTTTTTCAACTGAAAGTCATATATGCCCATAGCATACTTGCAAAAATCCACTATACCAGCTAGATCTCTACCTTAATAATCCTCTCCAACCACTACTTCTGAAGTAGTACCCAAACTCCCTTCTTTCGCAAATCCATTATGAAGATCATCAGTAGAAGATGTCTCTGTCAAGTGCTCCAAGGTTCGTGAGATTGTTCTCCCACTTACTTCATCCTTCCTCGCTCTTGCAATGAAGTCTATCAACTTCCCTTCCTTCGTTGTTTGAGTCATACTCCCAAGTCCTCTTTGCTCCACATCCTCATGCTTCACATTCGAAGATTTGGGATACAAAGTCATAGAATTCATCCTCGGTCTATACCCCAAGCAACTCCTTCTATTCATTGGAGCCAACATAGTTCTTCCCTCAGTTGTGATCAAGAGAATGTCCCGAACCACCATTGTTATGGCTTGTGCAAGCCTCATGAAATCTTGCCTCAGCACCATACAATGATCATCCATGTCCATGATCCCCAAGTCCAACTTTCCAAACCACGATCCCACTCTCACCTGAGTGTTTTCCATCACACCAGTAACAACTTTCATGATAGATTTGATTGCTTTGAAAGCAATCCATTCCCTTTCCATCTTTGCTTTCTTCTCAAAAGACTTTGTTGCCTTCCTGCTTAAGAAGCTATGAGTAACCCCTTTATCCACCAAAGCTGCAAATCTCTTGCATTTCACGGTCACCTGCACAAAACTCTGCTTCAAGGCATCACCTCCTTCTGTCGGCTTTATCTTGTGTCTCACATCAACAACCTTCTTCAAGAATTTGGCCTCAGAAGTGTCAATTGGCTTGTGCTCCAACTTGACAGTCCTCCTAAGGTACTTCACTTCCTTGCTTGGCTCTTCTAAGCAACTCGATCTTGGTCTAGCATGACTTCCTTCAAGCTTTTCCTCCATCGCATTCTGCTTATGTGCACCAACCCAGTGTCCGTTGACTACCTTCATAGAACTAAGCTTCTGAACATCCTCTGGATTGTCTCGGTAGTGAGTTCCCAGCCTGTCAATGTAGTTGAGCTCTTCCTGCTCAATTACAACAACCTTCTTACCAAGAATCTTCTTCTTTATCTCTTCCTCAATTTGATTGACTTCGACTTCCACCATGGAACTTTTCTTCCTTAACCGAACTCTTTCATCCAAGAGCTCTTGAAGACCAAGACCACTTTGTTGGATCTCCTCATCAAGTTCCTTGAGTTCACCATCCATCGTACTTCCACATTGGCTTTTGAGTTCTTCAAATTCCCTCCTTAGTTCCGAACAACCTTCTCGAATCTTCATGTTCCCAGCCTTCACCGAAATCCAGTTAGAACTCCATCAACCCATTTGTTCTAACACTTTGTACCAGAAGACTTCAGTTTCATTATGGCTAGATTCACCTGTTGTAGGTTCATCCACCATCTTTGTCTTTTAGTCTTCTCCAATTTCCCTACAAAACATGAACCAGCTCTTGTTCCACTTGTATGTGAAACCAACTTCCTTCACCTGCAAGTAGCTGTAAGTATCAGTGGAAACAGGTTTTGTCGCCAACTATCAAACTTCTTCAACCCTGAATCAGCTTCAATATTCAACACCAGCACCTATTCACAAGCTCTGATACCAACTGCACTTCAGTGTAGTTGTGTGGCAGCTTCAACCTTCAATGCATGAATCAGTTGCTCTGACACCACCTGTCACACCCCCAGTCCTGCGGTAGTCTTTCAACCACACTTGGCGAGGTGTAGCACCATCGAACACTTTCTTTTCACCAATACTTATGTTCATGGACTACACCTAACCACTTGTCTACTTAGTTTGTTTTTCTCAACCAAGTATTATTATTGTTCCTTTACACTAATGAACACCCATACACATTCATTATCCACAACAATTATACATGGAGAACACAATTGCATAGTATAAAGGGAAGGGCAACTCCCTGAACAATGAGTCTGCCCAATTTCAATATATTATACAACTTTACAATATTTACAAGTATACTTTGGAAACACTAAGTTCATACTTAGCCAATTTTACAACAGGCAACACCTTTGTGTGCCAACCAAGTTCCTTGCCCGAGTTGGGCAAGCATGCCCTCACACAGACCGCCAACCACACTCCTCAACCGAACTTCGTGTCGTGTCATTCACCTTTGCACGACAGGGAAGCAACCTCACCCGAGTCTCCACCGTGTTCACTTTGCACGACGGGTTGGCGACCTCACTCAAGTCTCCACTCGTTCACCTTGCATGACAGGCGGGCAACCTCACCCGAGTCTCCACCCGTTCACCTTCACCGAATAGCGGGCGCCTTCGCCCACGCCTTCACCTAATACACAAAACTTGTGCTTCACTGTGTAATGATACCCAAGAGCTGGTGCTTATGTGCTGCGCCTCCTTGTTGTGTCTTAACACCTCTTCGCACTTCTTTTGCATTCACCGAATGATCATCGTTCGAATTCTTCAATGCCTTTCCCCCATCCATTGCATGTTATATATATGCTGCATGGGCGATTGTGCCACCATTGGCCAACCTGCGCTTTGATGTCCAGCCGACTCTTCCTTTTGTCAATTCATTTGGTCGGCCCATCAACCTTTGCTCAAATTACAATCCTTTCATCCATCGGCTTTATTGAAGGAATGCCCAGCTCATTCCATATAAGTATCCAACCGCTCAACACTTCGCACGCGCATTCCAAATATCTCGCTCGGTTATGTTTCCAACTCGCTCACTTCAAACATGTTGTACTTCGCACTGACGGTTATGCCTTGACTCCAACCTTAAGGTAAAAATGTCATTTACGTAAATCTGGTTAAAAGAATTGGATGTTGTATTGTTGTGACATTTAGTGTGGCCAACTATTGTCACGGGTTTGTGTTTTTGTTGGAATTGGCCATTCCACTAATAGACAAATTTAACTACAAGAACGATTAACCATAAGATATAATGAAAACATGATAGTGAAGATGGAATTAGAGGAGTTGTATCAGAAATTGGAGGATGATAGGCAATCTAGTTTGTGTAAATTAGTGTGAGTTTGTGGAACAGACTCATGGTGTAGTATGAGTCAGATATTGGAATTAGAACAAATCTACACGGCATATACTCTTTTGTAATGGTTAGTTGTGGTCTTGAAATGTTTTATGTACCTGCTGTAAGACCGAGAGAGGCATGCATACCCTTTGTTATGTGTTCTATTTGTAAGAGAGTTTTAACACGGTGGAAGAATGTGTCATGCTTGATGGATACACTTGGTGGACCATATTGGTTTTAGACTCCATGAGGTGAAATTTTATAGTTAGGGAGAGTTCATCAAGAGGTTATATGAACCATGTATGTGAAGGACTTCTTAGTAGACTAGCGGTTGTAGTGGTTGGGAACCAATGCATTATGGTAAATGGTTGTTTCTTTATATGGACATTGACAATTGCATGAACAAAGTACAAGGTGTAATTACGAGACTATACCAGATGTAGATTTTGAAGATTGATATCGAGACAAGTACTCATTAAAGAGGTGTGTTGGAATATGTAATTCATACTTATCTCAGTTGTGTCTTTGTAACTAGAGGAGTCTGTTCCTAACAATCTTTGTAGATTTGTGTGTAATTGAGATATTCTCTCAACCAACGGATTGTATATTCAAAATAATTTTACTATCTTGAAACAATACTCATATATATATGTAATCCGATATTTAATTAATAAAGAATAGAAAATAGTTTACACCATCGAGTTTTATCAATCCTCAAATGAGTTGTGAATGCCCCTTTACCAGAATCACTTGATCTCAAAATACTCTTTATGACATTGAGTAGGACCCTTTTGACTTAGAAGCCCATGGCATTTTCGACAACCAAAATCCCATGCTACCTAGTCTGATGTTCTGGTTAAGGATTTTGTTTTTTTATCTGAATGAGAACCTGTAGCCATTTCGATGAAAGGCTCCGAGGCATTTCCCACAATATTTAGCCTTCTCAACACACTTAGGATATTCAGCGTAAATTGGTGTTGGTCCGTGGTTGCATTGATTCCAAGCATTTACCCTGAATTTGAGTATTCCACCATGTCGTTCCTTGTTGGCTATAATATGTGGAATAACGCAAATCAAAATATAGCTTGCCCATGTTTCAAATTCCATGGCCAAGATTATTTGCGGTAACATAAAACAGCATTGTGTCTCCTATAACCTGTAAATTGTGGGATAGTAGTAAGAGGTCACCAATTAACTGAAGTTATTTCAATCAAACTTCTTACCCTGCTATGCGAAGAGCATCTTTCCAACGCATCCCGCCCCATCCATGAAAACCCATTTCACAGAAACGACATATATAATCAAACTCCTTACCTGTCATGCAAAGTGCATATTTCTAAGGCATCCTGCCCCATCTTTGAGAATCCAATTCACAACAACGGCATATATATTTTCGCCAATGGAAAGCTTTCACAGCAATTTCGAGCTGTGGATTTTCAAGATCTAGGTATAGTAAGGAAGCGTTCCCCAACTACAAGTCCTGTAATCACATTTTTCGAGTTCCAACTATTAACCTTTATCCCACATTTATGCAGTAATAAAAAGTACACTTTTTTATGCTGTTAAGTTTTCCAAGTAATGGTGTACTTTTCTGTACTAGGTTGAGGGGTTCTCCTTTCGATGACAGTTTGACCTAAACATGGGTATCAATTTGCAATTCGTAATACCTAATACATGGGTATCAACTTACAATTCCTAGTACATGGCTTGCTGTATTGCTCTCGTTTTTCTGCCACAAAGCTTTTGAGTTTATTTTGCAAAGCTTTTGAATGGGTATCAACTTACAATTCCTAGTACATGGCTTGTTGTATTGCTCTTGTTTTTCTGCCACAAAGCTTTTGAGTTTATTTTGCAAAGCTTTTGAGTTTATTTTCCAATTTGATTGGTATTGCTCTCGATTTTCTGCCGCAAAGCTTTTGAGTTTATTTTCGAATTTGATTGGTATCAATTTGATTGGTATAGAAGTTGATAGAGATTCATTGAAACTAACAAGTTTGAGTTTAATTTCCAAAGCTTTTGAGTTTATTTTCCAATTTGATTGGTATAGAAGTTGATAGAGATTCATTGAAACTTGTTTATTTGAGTTTATTTTCCAATTTGATTGGTATAGAAGTTGATAGAGATTCATTAAAACTTGTTTATTTTCCAAAGCTTTTGAATTTATTTTCCAATTTGATTGGTATAGAAGTTGATAGAGATTCATTGAAATCACAAGTTTTATGGGTGAATTGTTCATAATCCAAGTGTTTCAAAAATCTTTGAGCTTATTTTCCAATTTAATTGGTATAGAAGCTGATAGAGATTCATTGAAACCACAAGTTTCATAGGTGAACTGTTCATAATCCAAGTGTTTCAGAGATTTTTGAAGACAATAAAAAAACTAGTTTAAACAACTAAGAATTTGTCCAGAAATTTATCCAGTAAAAGTTCATAAATATCATACTTTAAGACCACTCCATTTAAAACTAAGATTCAAAACAATCTTAACCTAAACATATCCCACCAGTCCGTTAACTAATATATATCCCACCAGTCCCTAAACTAATATATGACTTGATGCATTGGTACCCAACAATTTCCAACCAGTTCCCAATTTAAAACTAAGACACATGACCTGATACATTTTTACTCCTTCGCTGCCAATACAAGTCTTGTCCAATTTAACCCAAATGGTCTAAGGTCCAAGAAGGCTGAACCAGGTCACATTTTAACGTGCCAATACAGGTCTTTTGCAAATTTAACCATTTAGCCTTTTATCTAGAAAATTAGAATCCTACAGGTCTTTGTCCAACTTAACAGTTCCCAATTTAAAGCTAAGATACATACCTGATGCATTACTACCCCTTCGGTGCCAATACAAATCTTTGTCCAATTTAACCTAAATGATCCGAGAAAACTGAACTAGTTTCCCATTTAACATGCCAATACATGGCTTTCTCCAACTTAACCTATAAACCAGTTCCCAATTTAACCTATTACCTGAAAAACTAGAATCGTACAAATCTTGTCAAGTTCGAACACCAATTACAAAAGATACATTAACATTTTGTTATAAAACTAACAGAAAACGGTGACTTGTTACAAGAAATCCCGGACCATAGACCTCAACTAAAAATTGCAGAAAACAATGGTCTGCAAGACCTGCTGCATTGCTCCCTTTTCGATGCCAGTTTAACCTAAACATGATGCATTGTAGTTCCTCCGAAAAACTATAATCCTACAAGTCTTTATCCAATTTAACCTAAACGGTCTTTGTCCAAGAAGACCGAATACCAATTACAAAAGATTAACATTTTCTTACATAGCTAACAAAAATCAACTGCCTGTTGCAAGAATCCCAGAGCACGGACCTCATTTATCAATTGCAGAAAACAACTGCCTGTTGTAGGAAATCCCAGAGAATATATCTCATTTAGAAACTGCAGATAATTCTATTTTTCTGACAATGCTTAACTGAAGGGACAAAAAGTTCGTTGAAGCACGGCTGGAGCATTTTTCATTTCATCGAAATGTGATGCCACTGAAAGAAAAAAAAAAAGAAAAAAAAACTTATGTTCGGAACAATTTGTACAAGCCCCAAAATTTCTAGGGATACTCCATTCCTCTAGAAGAATAGCACATCGTTAGCATAATGTCATTTATATGACGTTTAATACTGTAAGGTTAATTCTTGATGTGGTCTGGTGGCATGAGATATGACATTAAAGACTGTAGAGGTTGATTCTTGGTATGAGATATGACGTTTAGGACTGTAGAGGTTAATTCTTGGTGTGGTCTCGTGGCATGAGATATGACATTTAAGACTATAGAGGTTAATTCTTGGTCTGCTCTCCTGGCATGACATATGAAATTTGCAACTGTAGAGGTTGGTCCCTCTTCTTAATTCTTGGTGTGGCCTCCTCGCATGATGACATTTAACACTGTCGAGGTTGCTCGCTCCCCTTAATTATTGCGGTGGTCTCATGGCATGAGATGACATTTAAAACTATAGCGGATTGAGTTTTTCTTAATTCTTGATCTACTCTTTTGCCCTGAGATATGGAGTTGTCAGCCTTTTTTAATTTTTAGTGTGGTTTTTGGATATGGTTTTATTAGGGGAGCAATATCATACCAGGGGCGTTCGTATTGGGGATATATATTGAGGAAAAAATGACATAATATATTGAACATATAATAGGGGGTAAGGGTTTTTATACGTTGTGTATAAAAAATGGAGCTTTATGTTAACCAAAACTATAAAAAGGGTATAAAAAAGGCTCATGAGAAAATAGATACCTACAATATCTAGTAAAAGTATGGGTTTTTAAAATTAGGAAGGTATATTCGGTTTGTATTAGTAAAGGGTTCAATAAAGTGATTTTTAGAGGTATTTTCCAATAAGTGAAATTAAGGGTAGTTTTTAATATGCGACAAAAGCACTTGTGTGTCATAGGTTCATTGAGTGAAACCCTTCTGGGTCTTCTCGCATGAGATATGACATTTGAAACTATAGAGGTCATTGTATGAGATATTAGAGGTTAGGCACTCTGCTTAATTCTTGGTGTGCTATCCTAGAATGAGATATGGCGTTTGAAATTTTGGAGGATGGGTTTGACGAAGAAAACTTATTAGTTTTACCAAAAAATATTAAATTAATCATTTTAGAAACCCATTTATTTTTACCAAAAAACACTAGTGTTAATAAGTCTGATGCTCGAACCTTGTAGCAATGAACGTGTATAACTATTTATGTAGATTTGAGTGCATGATGTGCTCCTTGAAATTGATATCTCATGGTAGGCTCCGCTGAGAGATCACTCATGACGAACCACTTCTATGTTGAAAGTGGTCGAGAATCAGAGTCTTCACATGCATGTCAATGATCATCTGAACCAACTTTGGAACTCGGATTTAAAATATGAACTAAATGACATAATGCATCATATTTTATATTTTATACACGAGGAAGCACAAAAGTTTCTACATGTTCCTTGGATGCATGCAAGTGACTTTCTTCAAAGTAGACACTCGTCTCAATGAATAACCTTTATGTTGAAAGGTCTAGAATTTTGTATCCCTTTACACCATCTCGATATCCAACAAAGATTCACTCTTTGCTTTGAGCATTCAAATTCTTTGTCTTTTATGTAAGAATGTGGGTCCATAAACGAGATTCTAAAATGTGGAAACATGTGACTTTTGGTTGCATGCCACTCCATGCCTCAAAGGATGTTTTTGATGTAACATATTTGTGAGGAGATCTGTGTGTATATAGGAAGCACAATTGATTTCTTAGCCCACAATTTGGAAGGAAGGGACCTTGCATTCAACATGAAAGTAGGCATCTGTTTCAAGGATATGTTCTTCCACTTAGCTACCCCATTTTTCTACGGATTTTAAGGAACTATGTGTTGCAATTGTATTTCTGCTTTATCACAAAAAATTTGGACACATTTGTTGACATAATCCCCCAATTATCTGTACATAGTATCTTGTTCATTGTGCCCAGCAACATCTCTAGATGGCTGTGAATATCTTTAGATGCTCAAAAACTTCACATTGAATTTGAGAAGGTACACCCATGTGTATCTCATGCAATCATCTATAATTGTGAGCACATATTTGGATTTTCTTGTGGAAGGATTTGGAAATGGCCCTAAAAGATCGTTATGAAAAAGCTCCAAGGGAGAGGATCCCTTCATGCATGTCCCTTTCCAAACTCTTCTTGTGGATTATTTCTAAGAGCACATCCTTCACAAACTCCATTACAAAATTCTATCGGAGGAAGGCCTTTCACCATCACTTGTTTGCTAAATTGTTTCATGTATCTAAAATTTAAGTTTCCAAACCTTTTATGCCAAATTCTACTTTTGTCATTTGCATGCATCAATAGTAAAGTGGAATCTCATTAAGTAAAATATTCATAGAAGTTGTAAATATGATATTGATGATTTACCTAACTAACTACAATTTTGGAGTTGTTTTGCATGTCATATATGGTCATTGAATGTGGGTGAATTTCACTCTCCTTCTAGTGGCAACATGTGCCATTTAATACATAGAAATAAGATTTAATGAAATATTTGGAATATGAAGGACATTCATGAAAATTTCATCTTCAAGACCTACCCTTCCTTGTCCAATTTCCTCTACTAGAGAATCATCTCCCATGAGAATAGGAGGATCATCACATGGTTTTAAAGATGAGAGAGAATATTTTGTGGTTAGATTCATTTGGAGATTTGGATTTCCTCCTTTTCTTGGATCTTGTTCTTTAAACTTTGCTTTTCTTTTGGGTTGCTCATTGAATTTTGATTTGGCCTTTCCCCTTTCATGCACCACAAGTGCATGGAGTTTGGAACTTTTCAATGTGACTATATTCATGAGCTTCTCCTACTCAGATATCAGGGACTCAACAAATCCATCGAGTGTGGGAATCTTCTAGGTTGCTCCTATTGCAATGCTAACTATGTGAAATTTGTTGACAAATATAATGTAATATGGAGCCAATTTCGACAATATGGAAAAAATTAATGAACTTTCTTCCTTGGATATGTTGATTCCGCATTCTTTCAACTAGAGTAAGAACACTTTTAACCTTGCGAAGAAATTTCGAATGTTCTCGACACTTCTCGAATGTAATGAGTTGAGCTCATGTTCAAGGATGTGACCTTGCATTTCATCCTACTTCTCAAAAAGTGCCTTAAATATACAAACTTGATTTGGAGTGGTGAATTCTTTGAGGTGAAACAATTATTCATATTTATATTTTTCAACTGTGGAATTTGGTTCAATCTCTATTGCCATGGCTATCCATTACAAATCTCTACTTTTGAATTGAAGTAAAATCTTTGGCTTCTATTCGAAGTAGTTATATGGTGTGAGAGTTGTGGATGATGGAAACTGCATTCTTTCTAATGCTTCCTGACTTTAGTACCTGCAAACATATTATTTATGCTCCTTCATCCTAGCCCTTGTGGGCTCTAATACCATGTGAAATTGTAGTTAAAATTGCACAAAATGGATCTAACTAGAAAGTTATGAAAAAAAATGCAAGTAGGAAAGGAGAAAGAAAATCTAGAGAGAAAAAGTTATGAATTATATTCATGCAAAAAAAAAGAAAATTATGAGAAAACACAATTCAATGCAATATACTTTACATGGCTAAAATAATATCGCAGTGAAACTAATATAGTAGTGAATCTAAGAGATGCGAACATGCACTAGTGTTGTAGCAGCTGTAACACCCTCCAAATTTTTTTCCAGCATCCGATTTTAGAGTCTTCCTTGGGTTTGTCCTTGATGTTTGCAAGCACTCGGGCTCACCCGTGATCTCATAGTGAGTCTTTGTATGCTCCTTGCTTGACCGTTCAACGAACATCTCTTTTACATGTTGGTCACAATGTCATGCTTGTAGTCATGTTCTGGTTACACACAAGGTCCCACTTTGTGTGAACAAGTTGTATTCACTATGTAAACATCTGTCACACTCACACACGAAGTTGTATGCACTGTGGCGCAAGTGTCGTCGCATTCGTTCAACGATCTATCACAACTGTCGCGCTTGTTTCTTACACCGTTGGTCAGTCACACTGAATATATGTTGTCTTGATGGTTTGAGGCATGTCGCCATTGAATCATGTTGAGTGTGTGCTCGCAAGGTCACGTATGCACAAGTTCAATTACTCACACACTTAGTCCTTTTGCTGAAGTTCTGACGACTGTCTCACCCTCCAACAACTAGACCTCCACCCTAGAATTGACTCAACTGACTGTCACCCAGAACTACACAAAAGTGTCCCAACAAGCCATTTCAATCTACATTCCCCACAAGCACCTCAACTAAGCCTCCAACTAGTAAACCGGAGAGTTTGGCCATGCAATGACACTGGGACTCTCTCCCCTAAAAAATTGTGCAAAGTCTATGAAGCATGCCCGCTCCACCTATTGAAGAAGCTATGCAGACATACCAGACAGACACCCAGTGTCTGTCAATGTCTCCCTCAAAAAAATGCGTAGTTTTTCGAGTTAGTCATCTAGTGAGCCGACCCGCTACTCGCTCAGAAAACTGCATAGTTTTCATGAGCAGTCACCTAGATGCCCAACATCCCACTCAACTCAAAAAATACACAGAGGTGTTCAGCAAGCCAACCTCCCAACAATTACGCAGTTTTTTTCACCAACACTTCCGTAACCAGCTACGAGCTCCCTGGAAAAAAGTGCATTTTTTCCTAATAAGCGTCTTGGAGCCGTTGCCAACTGCCCAAAGGAATTACACACTTTTTTATGCTAACCCCCTTCTGCTACATGCACTGTTTCCCTCAAAAAATTACATAGATCTTCCCTCCACCCAAGCCAGATCCCACAGAGAGTCAATGTTGATACAGATTGTCCATCTCAGTCTCCAAGTGACTTCTGTGCAATTTTCACTAGTAGTGCTTGGAGCCCGCATCCCATCTTGGAACCTACCTTACACAGTTTCATAGCCTTGTCCTCTCTCCCGATCACCTACATCCGAAAGCGAATGACAATGAATCATGGTAGATTAGAAGGTTTATGGATTTGATGACATCTCATCATGAGTGATTGTAGATACAGGTACATGGATGAGACATGATGTGATGTCGCACGGAATGAACAAGGAGAGTAGATGCGAGGATATTTTTTAGCGAAGGACGATGCATGCGAGGAGATGTTTTTGCAAACAAACAAACATGTGAAGCACGCCAAAGTAAAAACGAAGGAGTAACGTGCACATGCAACATCAAGAGAACACCAAGACCATCAAAGACTTTGCACAACTTGCCATGTAGAGGTGAAGTTGTATTACACCAAGAGCACATCCATCACTTCGCAACACTATAGCTCGACATGGACACCATCTGCAGCATGAACATACAAGCATTGTTGTGTCGAGTCCTGTCATGAGTCATGTTGGCCACATCACTACTGTGGACCATACTGTTGTAAATGAATGTAATGTAATGAGGAAGTCCAAGAGACCCACATGTAATATGAAGAGTCATGTAAAGTTGAAGAGTTAAATAAGTCAAACAATCATGAGGGAAGTTGAACAGTCACAAGGGCCAGTTTTACCCTTGGTTATAAATGCCCCTCATTTATACATGCAAAAGACTTTTCACCTTAGCTCTTCCCACATAGCCTTGAGAGTTTGTAGTCTTTTCTTTGAGTTGTGAGCAATGGCTCCAACACCCCTTTTATTTGGTTAGTGATGTATTATTTATCAGTGTGTCTTGGAACTTTAACTTAATTTAGAACCCTGATAACATGTCAGCATGTTTTCACACATGTATTGTAATTGTTTGTCAGACTAATCTTGGAACACTTGTAATGCATGTTTCTTTAACCTGTGTTAAAACAATTGAACTCTTTTGGTTGTTCTAATCAGTGTGGAAAAAGTCTGCAAAAAATCTCGATTTAATCCTAAAAACATGATTTTTTGAACTAAACGATTTAATCCCTCGACTTTTTGGCGATTTTTTCCTTATACTCCCGATTTAATCGGGAGTCGACCCAAAAACTCTGCCTCCCTTCCTAGGCTACGGATAAAGAGGCTGCAAAGGTAAAAAAACTGTGAATTGAAGCTTCCATCCATGCATTTTCAAGTTATTGCATTGTATTGTTTGTCATACTTCTTGCGAGCATAGTAGTCTCATTTGTAATCTGTTAGTTTTGAGGTTAAGATATGTTTTTTCTTTCCAAGGAAAAACAAATCTTTATACTTCATATTTCTAGTTATAAAGAAAAGTATACATTGGCTAAGCCTCCAGGCTTTCAGTGATCCAGACTCTAACAACCACTGCCCCTTCAAAAGATTACAAAAGTACCAAAAGGACAGGCATACAACAGTCTTCCGTAGAAAGAACCCCACACCATCAAAAACATTATTATTGTTGTTGAATGCTTCCAGAAGAAACAACAAAGAGGAGGTCATGAAGATCAAATAACAACAACCTATCCAAAAAAACAAAACCAGTGCCTCAAAAAAGAACCCATTTTCAGACAGGGTGAAATCTTGTGACAGAAAAGATCCTTCCCGCAATGAGAGCACGTTTTGAAAGGGAATCTTCTTTAGTGGTGAACTCCTTGTAAATGTGGTGAAAGGTTATGTATCAGAAGTGGATTTTACCTCCAAGAGTTTTTGAATAATGGATGCCAAGGTTAGGTTAGTAATCTGAAGCTTGGAGTCACCAAGCGTTAATTTTCACATCTACTGTGATACTCACTGTTTATTTTCATTGGACCTACAACCTGAAACCTTATTACCCAAGCAGATTACAATCTACTGAATAAATGGATGACTTATTTCTTAATATAATTAGCGGAAACAATAATTAAAATGGGAAGAGGATCTCAGTGACTGATTACTTGATGACTTTTAGATGACTCATGATATACATTTATTATATTTTTTGTTGATATTTTGACTCTTGAGAGTTGAGACTTAGACAGGACTCAAAATTCAAGAGTTGATTCACTATTTTGATATGTGATGTAGCACTAAACTTCATATACATATTATATATTAGCTTTACTTTACATGCTTATGTGGAAATGCATTTATTTGATGTTGTGGATACTCTAGATATTAAAAAAATAAAAAATAAAAATGAATAATTTTCTGTTTTTTTTTTTTTTTTAATTTTGCCGACTTTTTAAAAAAACTCCAGACTTTGACGAGTTTTTCAACTTTTGGACCCTTGCCGAATTAATCCCGACTTCGACTTTTTCCACATTGGTTCTAATACATATGCTTATGAAAATATGTTGTATAAGCTGTTAATGTTGTCTTGCTTGTGTGGGTTGCGTTGCTAGACATCAGACATAACCTTTTCCATAAACTTGTTATAACGACAGTCACACTCACGTAGACTACTCTGTTCAGTGTTGTACATGCTATTCCTTCCTGTGTGTGACTTCCACATCCATGTGGACTACTCCGCCGGAAGCAGCACATGTCTTGTTGTGTTGTGCGTCTCTAATTCGACTCGAGATTTGCTTCCACCCTCTCCCTTAGCGGTGAAAGAACCTTGAGACAAGTAACACTAGCATTCACGAGGTACGCAAACCTCGTAAGAAGACCACTTTCATGCGCTGACAAGCATGAGCTAAAGCAAACATTTAAAATGATGTCAAGTGGCCCATTGTACCGGATGAGACTCCTACACCAAAAAGTGTGAGGTCTAATTAAAACTACATACTAAAAAGATCCGCTAAATATTGGTGAGTCCAACATCATCAATGACTAACCATACAATAATGAGTTAAATATACTAAAAAAACATTAATATCTATCCTTAATTACTTAGTCATAATCAGTTAAAAAATATCCTCTTCGTAATAATAACGAAATTATTATATATAACTTCACTCATTAATCTAACTAAAATAAAAAATAAATATATGTGGTCTCCAATACATTTTTATTTTAGAATTTTTTAAACACAAAATTTCAATGCTCATTAAATATGGCTTTCATCTTTAAACTTTTAGATCCAAATTTTGTATTAAAAACTTATCTGTCACGGTAATGTACAACTTCCACCGTGGAAATTATATATATCTATATATATATATTAGGCCTGTATATTGAAATGGAGGAATTGTATTCACAAATTTTTGTATTAAAAAATTATCCATCACGGAAATGTACAATTTCCATCCTGGAAATTATAATTATTATTTTATTATTATATATATATTAGGCTTCGTCTATCGAAATGGAGGAATTACATTTACGAATGGTTCGTACAGTTAAGTACAGTTAAAAGTTAAAATTCCAAAATCTTTTCATAAAAAGTGTTTGAATTATATTTTTTATAATAAAAATAGATTTAGCTCCAACAAGAATTTCTAAAACAATCTTAAAATTCAACCATATATAATAGGGCCTTATAAAAACCACCATCCTAATAATTCCAAGCAATTTGCTTATAATTTCCCTATCATTCAACCGATGCCGATGCTCATCCAAGACGGAACCTAAGGTAACCCCTTCCAATACCGACCGAACTCAATGTCCATCAATAAAAACCTAAATTTAAAAAAATCCATAATTTAAAAAAATCCATTCCAAATTTTATCAAAATATTACTGGAATTTTCATAATTTTCTAGAATCAGAATAAACTTATAAATTATTCCAAATTGAAATAAGAAAAACAGACTGGACAAGAAATCACAGAAACTCCTAAAATTTCACCGGAAGAGCCAAAACCTAACAGAAGTGCCGAAGAAAACATTGACATTTCATAAATCAGAACAGTGCTCAGCAGAAATGCATCGATAAGTAAATATTCCAAGCTACGAGATCAGAATAGACGGTAAAGGGGATTTTCCATGCAATCAATTTAGTAAGACTTACTTGCAAAAGGCTCTTAATATCATCATTTGTGAGCTTCCCTCCTTCCCCATCCGCATCACTTCTGAGAGCCCAAAGCATACTCAGAAAATCGGCCTTCCCTCCTTTATACGACGGAGTTTGGCGCTCCTTTATCACCTTACATAAGAACTCATCGAACCTGTTGTGCACCTTCTTCATCTTCGTCCGTACTCCCCGCAGATCCATCCAAGCCAAGGACGGCACAAAGTCGCCAATTACGAACTCCCCGGCCAAATCAAAACACTCCACCACCATTTCCCTGAACTCGCTTGCCTTCGATCCCCGGGAATCGAACACGCGCTTGCTGAACATACTCTGCCCGATAATGTTGGTAGTACAGACGTTGAGCAGCTCCCCGAGGTTCACGGGTACGTCCTTGCATTGTCGCCCATGTTCGAGAATCGACCTCACCATCATCCCGACCTCTGCCTCCCGCACGGGCTGCAAATCATCCAGCGCCTTGCCGCCGAAAAGATGGATGCTACAGATCTTGCGCAACATTCTCCAGCGCGGACCATAGGGAGCCGAGATGAGGCTTTTAGAGCCGTAGCCAGTGTATTTGGCGCTTGAGTTGCCTGGCCGGCTGGAGAAGTTGAGGTCGTTCGTCTTCAGGAACGCCTCTGCTATCTTTGGCGACGAGATGACCACGGTGTCGGTTGTCCCGAGTTTCATATATATGATCGGACCGTATTGCTTCGACAGCTGATAGAGCGAATGATGGGGCATGCTACCAAGAAGTGGAAGGCAGCCGATAACAGGCCATCCAGACGGGCCCGGGGGAAACCTTTTTCTCAGATTCTGTTTCAACACGCAGATCAAGCCAATCGCAAGGAGGATGAGACTCAGAGATTGGCCGAGGCTCAGTCTCAGGCTTGCAACAAAACTCTGCAGCAAATCAAGCGATGACTCCATGTCTTCAAACGCCAACGTACAATGTGGGTTGTGACCCTCAAAGTTCAATACATGCAGGCTATCATCATATATCCCTATCAAATTATCGCTTGCCTTATCCTTATCCCCGAAGATTGGCAGGCTATTGGGCAACGCTCTGGTGTTAATCGCATCTTTTGAATAGTGTTTTTTATTAAATGAAAATAAAATATATCATAACGTCCGGGAGAACTGACAAATTATACTTTTATGGCAGTAGTCTACTTGCTTTATTTTATTACTTGCTTTGTGTTTTTTGAGCTTTCTGGATGTATTTCCTTGTTAAATATGATTTAACTTTGTGTATATGTGAGTGAAATTATATGTTTTTGAATTCTTCACACTACAAGTGGTAATTTTTTAAATTGTTAAATTTATTTATTCATTACAGATACATTTTCCATGATGTACATTTAAAATATATTTTGAGTCAATTCTATCCGAAATCTCAAAAAAAAACCACATTACAGTTAAACCATGCTAGGTAAAGCAATCTGTCACATTGTTATGAGATTTGTTATATCTACAATTTTTTTGAAAATCTTCACAAACAACATTTATTTGTTATTCTGAAAAATCAAAATAAATATAAAAAAAATTCTGTCAAACTATTATGCCATTTGTTATATCTATAATTTTTTTTTGAAAATAATCACAAACGATATCTACTTACTATTCTGAAAAATCAAAATAAATACAAACAAAAGTGTCACATCATAAAACTCCAATCAGTGGAAGGAAACACATGTAACAATCCCTCCTTTCCACCTAACAATCCCACCAAAATACCCACACTCGCTTGACAAAAGGCGCTAATTTTATGTCCATACCCTATTCTAATCGGCCTGTGTACATTGTATTCTGAAAATCGTCGCGCGTACCGGGAAAGGCGCTATTTTATATCCCTAGCCTGTTCCTAATCGGCCTGTGTATTCCGTCAACAGCATTCTGCAAAGCGGCGCGTGTACCGGAAATGCTTTGACCGTCTCCCTGCAACGGTAAATGGCAGAATTTTTATATTCATTAAACTAAATTTCAATGAAAATGGTGGAAATCGGCCATCTGCCTATGTTTTGTGACAAAATTCGAGACTTCTTCGCCATTATAACTCAAATATGAAAACATAATTTTTGTATTTATTAAACTAAATTTCAATGAAAATGGTGGAAATCTGTCATCTGCTTATGTTTTGTGAAAAAATTACAGACTTCTTCGCCATTATAACTCAAATATGAAAATAAAGGTATTTCTGATAAACTAAAAATCTAGCTCCATCTTGGACACTCAGCTTGCAGATTAGTTTGACATGAACACTTGTTAGACTTGTTGAGGGTAATTTCATGAAAATTCCCCGGTAATAGTGGAAATCTGTATGTTCATTTAATTGCATTTCAGTAAAAATGGAGGAATTGAGACTTTTGAATGCAACCAAGAGATAGGGAAAACAACAAATAAGATATATTTCCAGCTTACAATAATCTCAAGCTATGGAATGGAGGCGACCCAGACATGCGTTTCAATGCAGCTGAACGATGGATTGATAAGTGCATAAACACAAACCTTGGTGCTATAGATGTATCGTCTGACACAAACGGCATTTTCCCCTCTGGCACAATAATTTCAGTGTTGGAAGATGACAGAATGTTAAAAGAAATATTGTGAAGATTTTAGATATTTTCTCCCTGCACCATCGGTATCTTAGAATTGATGTTCAGCATTCATTTTATTGAAGTGTTGAATTCATTTGCATTTTTTCAAGATTTTTCATATGTTAGCGCTGCATCCCCGGCTTAGAAGTGCAGTAAAACAAGGAACTACGAAGATGTATTGAGAAATTGTGTAATGGATTACTGTTGTCAGTTGATTCATTGCAATCATCTGCCTCCCATGATCAACGTATCGATCTCACTACCGTTATTGTGCTCGCTACTGAGAAATTATCAACACAAGAAACATAGTTGTAGAGACTTATTGCCACATCGTAGAGCGTGTTCAGTGCATCTTTTTTTTTCCATGTAACATTTTCATTAAAAGGAAATGTTATATATTGTTGAAGATTTTGTTTACATTACAGAGTATATATCTTTGATGAGAATATCTTAAAGGCAGAGCAGAGTCCTGTATAGAATTGCCTAAGAAATGCTACTTTGTAGTTGCATATGGAAACAAAGCATATACATGGATCTGAAAGAACTGAGTCTAATTAATGAGACATATTGGGAAGATCAAAAACGGAAAATTACAGAGATAAGGCACTTAGTGAAGCATGTAGGACTTGCAAAGAGATTAACAAAAATGAAAAGAGCGCAGGCAAAGGGAGATCCCTCATAAAACAGTTCATAATGAATCTGCCCTGGAAAAAGGACAAAGCACGCTCCGGAAAGACATGTTAGAGGGAGATCTCCGAGAAGAGGTATTTTAGGCCCGAAATCCGCGGCATCGTTGAAATGTGAGGAGATCTGTAAAGCGTTGCGATATTGAATCCATCTGACCATAAAAAGGGAGTCTCCAATAACCAAAATGCAATCAACATTTAGCCATTGAGCCCCTGCAAGGCTCCCCCGAAGGGTAGCATTTACAGACTTCTGTTGTCTCCCAAACGCGCAAACACCTGAATAGATAAAAAAAAAAGAAAAAAGGGAAGCTTAATTAATGTAAAGAGAGACACCAGATCCACATCTCCCACGAACAGAAATTCCATAAAAAACAAATTGAGAAAATATAAGACAAGTCAGCATGAGCCATGAACCTTGTAGATTCTTTGAGACACAAGAGGCCAATCTCTTGAAAGTGAGCAAGAGTCAAATTCCGGTTGGGAAGAGTCTCTATGCAAGTGGCCCCACCTTCTGTTGCTCCAACATTGTTTAAAATGCAACGTGTCCAGGGCGTGTCAACTTGATCAATTATTTCTCTTTATATATTATGAAATATTTTGTAATTTAATTTTTAGTATTTTTAAGAGAATTATTTTTTCCACGATAATGAAGCATGTATCATGTATATACTGGGTTGGTTGGTTTTTAAAGTAATCTTCGTTTTATCTTTTATTTAATTTAAACAAACCAATATAATATAATAGTTTTTAATGAGGTTTTTAAAAGGGATATGAGAATGATATTGGGTACATAAAGTATATTATTCTTAATTTAATCTAGCAGTTAGATGTATAACACATATATATCAGTCTAGATTTATTGTAATTTTGGATTTATTAAGTATTAAGAGGATCATTTTTTTGAGATAGAAACTTTTTTTAAAGTGAAAATATATTTGATCTTTCTAATCTAGGTTGGTTGTCACACATACTATATCTATGCTGGATCCATCTCTACCTCTCTCTTCTCTCTCTCTACTCCTACTCTATTCTCTCCCTCCTTGTCTCCTTCTCACTCTCATGCCCTCTCTCTCTTCCTCCTTCCTATCTCTTCCACCTCCCTCTCTCTCTCCACGTCAACTCTCTCTCTACCCCCAACTCTTTCAGTATATCTCCTCTCTCCTCCTCTCGCCCCCTCCATCTCCATGTCTCCCTCTCTCACTGCCTTTCTCTCCTCTTCTTCTCTTTGTCTTCCCTCCTCTCCTCATTCCCTCTCTCTCCACTTCTCCCTTGTCACTCTCTCTGTCTCTCTACCTCTATCTCTCAATTTCATTGTTCTTCCCTCCCTCTCTCTTCCCTCCAACTCCATCTCTCCCTCTCTCCTCCTACCCCCCTCCTCTCTCTCTTCCCTTCCCATCACTCTCTCATTTCCCTTTAGCTTTGTCATTGTCCTTGGATCTATCAAGTTTTGAAAGAGATCAAATCTCTTGAGATAGAAACCTCTTCTAAAGTGAGAAGATATTTGATCCCTCTCGACGCTTGATTGATCCAAGGTTAATATGGATATAGGTTGATTTTTATATACAGACATACCATATATAGGCTAGATCCACCTCTCCCTCTCTGTCTTCTCTCTCTCTTCCCTACGGCTCTACTCTCTCCCTCCCTGTCTCTCTCGTTTCCTCTCTATCTTCCTTCCTCTCCCTCTCTCTCTCTCCCATCTCTCTCTGCCTCTCCTCCACATATCTCTCTATCTACCGTCCAACACTATCCCTATTTCCTTCCTCTCTCCTTTCTCTCCTCCTATCTCCCACCCATCTCTCTCTCTCTCACTCTCTCTCTCTCTCTCTCATCTTGTTCTCTTTGTCTTCACTCCTCTCCAATCTTTGTCTCTCTCCATCACTTCCTTGTCACTTCATCTCTCTCTACCTCTATCACTCTATGTTTGTGTTCTTCCCTCCAGCTCTCTCTCCACGAACTCCATCTCTCTCCCTCCCCTCCTCTCTCTCTCTCTATGTGTTCTCCAGTTGTGTCTCTATCTCCCTCCCTCCCTCTCTCTCTCTCCATATTATGGAGAATTTTCACTCTAAGTAATCAATGTTATATGTAATGTCCAAAATATTTTACATTTTAATTTTTAATTTTTAAATGAGTTATGGGTTTTCAAAAGGTGGCATTGATAAACCATGTTATTGGCCCATGGTATAGTAACAAGACCTATTGAGAAGTTAATAATATCCACAATAAAATGGGGACAAATATCCATTGTTAAGAAACTTGTTATATATATATATATATATATAGTTATGTAAAATGGTTATGGAATCATTATTATTCCTTTCAATATTGATTTGTATGATTTCCATAATATATGGATATGGTTGCAGTATTCATGTATTATTTTTAGATATTTTTGTAGTGATTTTTATTTTTAAACTTTGTAGGAAAACGATCCAAAAAATAAATACTTGAAAATAACTTATACTCATGTAAATAAGATAGGAATAAGATGTAAAAAATATACTTATATGAGTGACTTCCCACCATTATTTATGTTTTCTTCAACACCTATGTAGGAGTGAAATTGTAAATGTCTAGACGTACTAGTGGTTACTACCCACAAAAATTTATGCAAATTCTTTGGCTTGATCAAACACTTTACTTATTTGTTTCATGGGGCAACTCATTGGTGATGGAAGTAGGAGATCCAAGGTTCAAATCCACTGGTTATGGAATAATTTAAGGAGAGGATGACAAGCCATAGACCCCAGAGGTTGAATAATATTTATGTATGTTGCTGGCTACTGAGTTCATCTCAGATTAAAAAAATAAAAATAAAATACTTATTCACTTCACATAAAAATTTATTATCAACCATTAGCCCACTGGGCTTCGGATTGACACTAAATGGGTGCACTATTAAGGTAGTCCTTGAGATAGGTCACTGGTTCAAATCCCCCGTGGGTGCTTAGGTTGTATTATATATAAAGAAAAATCATTATCAACCATTATTAATTTTCTAATTGACCCCATATATAAATGTTAAATGTGAAACATTTTCGCTTACACTTGTACCTCTATAAGCACAATTAAATAGAGGATGGAAAGGAGAGGAAGAAAGAGTCTTATGAATTTAATTTTGTTTGATTTTTTTATTAAATTGTGCAACTTGAAGTTTCATTTGGATACAATAATTCTTATGCCTGCCCCAACAGGTATTATGGAATAGGTATTGAACTGTGTGTGTATTATGGAATAGGTATTGAACTGTGTGTGTATTAGTTTAGTCAAACATATAAAATATTTTACAAATTTACAAAATATAACTTTAATTTATTTTTATTTTTATTTTCAAGTTTGTATTGGTATTTATATTTAATATTATTGGTTTCAAATTTGGACATGTGATTGGAAATTTCTTTCTAAAACATGCAACATGATTACCATCACAGATTTGCCATAAATATTTTTAATTTTGAACCTGCAAAACATGAACAATCAATACGATATTAGATTATTTTTTGAAGCAAGGAATAAATTGGATATACAATCAAGTCACACTAATGTGATTGAAAGTAACTGACATCTTGAGGAGCCGAGGAGGAAAAACGACGGGAAGAAGTGGCGACGGTTCAGAGGATAGCAGAGACGGTTTCTGATGCAGTGCGGCAAAGGAGGGAGCTCGACTCCCTCCTACAAGGACGTGGTATCCAACAAAGGCAAAACAACATAGTTAAACAAGAAAGGAGTGGATGGGGAAAAAACAGAGATAATGATAAAGGGACAGAGGGGACTAAGACCAAGGTAAACAACAACATAAAGGACAAGGAGGAAGAAGACAAAACTCTTAGTTCACGAGACCACAGGCAAAAGGGACCTTGCAAGCCTAAAGCTGAAATCACTCCCAGAGTAATATTAAATGACCTTGCTTTCCAAGCGCACAGAGAACACATGGGGAACTATGCCATTATTTGTAAATTCATGGGACTATCACCCACTGAAAAAGCTCTACAAATGTGGATCAAGTATCACTAGAAGCCCAAAGGAAGCATTTACCTACATCTTGGGTCAAAGAGATTCCTCACAGTGGTGTTCTCAAACATCGAAGATAAAGACAGAATATTCGAATGACCCTACTTTTATGTAGCAGTTGGTCTCTATATGAGGCCTTGGATGATGAACTTCATCCCAGAGTGGGAGACCTTCACCTCGGTTCCAATATGGGTAAGGCTATATTCTCTACCTCTTGATTATTGGCAAACTAAATCGCTAGCAACTATTGGTAATAAACTAGGACATTTTGTCAAAGTTTCTGAAACCATAAGAAGAGGGAAATATAATTCCTTTGCATGAATATGTGTGGAAATGGATCTATCAGAAGCTCTTCCGGATGAGGTTATTTTGAAAGTTTTTGATGAAGAATGGGTGCAGACCATGGACTACAAGCATATCCCATTCAGATGTCATAGATGCCATGAACATGGACATCTGTTTAGAGATTTCCCTCTCGGTAAAGTAGACAACAATGAATACATCAATACTTCGAAGGCTACAGAGAGCTTTCAGGAAGTGGCAGGCAGAAGTAAAGGGGGGAAAAGGGAATGAAGCAACAATAGAATGAAAGGCAGAAGGTCAGTCCGAACAAGTTTCAAGTGCTGGATGAGAATGAAGAAAACATGAAGGATGATCTATCTCATGAGAAAGATCCTAATGAAAAAGAAAAGGAAGAAAACAGAAAACAATCTCAAGATATGGTAGATCAAAAGGAGACTTATGAGTGAGACAAAAATGGAGATGGACAAAGAAATGACCCAAAGTGAAATAGATCTGGAAGATCATGCATTACAGGAAATTCTAGACAAGGAAAACCTGGATCTGGAAGGATTCTTGAGGCAGGGATCCAATGGAGGAATAGAATCAATACCTCCAGAAGAATGCTCTAGAATACAACAGTTATTTTTATGGAAAACCCAGGAAAGAGGGTCGGATAAAGGTAAAAGTATTCACAAGCAAGAGCACAGTTGGGTGTAAACTATGAAATCGACTCCAAGATTAGCAACTAGAAATCCAAGAAAGACGAGGGGCAGGAAAAAGCAAAGTGAACTCTTGATGGAGTATGGAAAGCTAATGATAGATTCAGGTAAGATGAAAGACCTAACGAGTTACTCTTTCACAAATCTTTAATTATGAAGTTCATATATTGGAATATCAGAGGTCTAGGCAGCAAAAGAAAACAAAGAATCTTAAGTCACAAAATGAAACTAGTAACACTAGATATAATCTTTATTCAAGAAATAAAATGTTCCATTCAAAAGTTAAAACAAATACATAGCAAATGGATGGACAGATTTGAGTTTCTTGAAGTGAAAGCAAAAAACACAGCGGGCGGCATCCTCACTCTATGGAACCCCCAAAGAGTCAGTATATTAGATGCAGATGCATCAAGAAATTATCTATTTGTAATTTTTCAACCATTGGAAGTTGTGGACACTTTCCTCGCCACAAATGTTTATGGGCCACAAAGAATAGATGAGAAACTAAGACTATTAAACTCCTTGGTAGAGCTCAGAAGCAGACATGAAGAAATACCTTGGGTCTTGGGAGGAGATTTTAATATGATTAAATCACTTTTGGAAAAAAAAGGAGGCATCAGATTGATAAATAAAGACTCCGAATTGTTCCAAACCTTTACAAATGATATGAATCTGCTTGAATTAGCAACACATAATGGCCTTTATACTTGGAACAACAAAAGAGGAGGTGAGACTCAGGTCGCCTCCAAGTTAGATAGATTTTTGATCTCAAAGGAGCTTATGCTAGAAAATAGAGAAATAACAGCTAAGGTTCTCTCCTTTGGAGGTTCTGATCATTGGCCGATACAATTAGAACTCAAGGGGTTTGATTCTCCCAAAAAAACAGACCCTTCAGGTTTGAGAATATCGGTCTTTCCCACCCAGATTTCATCAGCAACATTGAAACATTTTGGGCAGAAGATCTACAGATCCAGGGCACAAGTATGTTCATCCTACACAAAAGACTTCAAAGTATTAAATTTAGACTCAAAGAATGGAACAAGGAGGTTTTTGGCAGCATTTTTGTGGAGAAAAAGGCAGTGGAAGCCAAACTACAGGAACTCAATCAAGCATTGATCACAAAGGGTTTTGATGAAGTCAAAAGTCAGCAAGCTGATAAACACCATCAAGAATGGGAGAAATTATGAAAACAAGAGGAAATATTTTGGAGGCAAAAGTCTTGAATTCAATGGCTCAAAGAAGGGGAGTGTAATACTAAATTTTTCCATAAATCCACTATAGCCAATAGGGCTCACAAAAGAATCTTTGTGATTTTGAATGACAAATGGCAGCTCTAGATGTCTCACAAGAATATCGAAGAAGTTTTGGTTCAACATTTCGGAAGTATCACTAAGGAAAATAATCCAGACAGGGAGCAATGCATCAGAGAAATTACAAAAAAAACATCCCTAAGCCGGTGACTAGAGAGGACAATATTAACCTAAACAAACCAGTCACTGAAGAGGAAGTCAATGAGATTGTCAAGGACATGTAGAATGGCAAAGCTCTAGGTCTAGATGCTTTCAATGTGGATTTTTTTAAGGCCTGCTGGAGCATTGAGATGAAGGACATTCTGAGTGTTGTGGAGGATTCCGGAAGAAACAGGACTATTCTGAAAGCCCTCAATACCTCCTTCATCTCTCTGACCCCCAAACACGATTTAGCCCTGACCGTTGATAAGTTTAGACCCATTGCTTTATGTAATGTGGTATACAAGAGTTTATCCAAGGTATTGGCTAGCAGACTCAAACCTCTTCTTCCTTCTTTAATCTCAGGTGAACAATCTAGTTATGTGGAATGCAGACAAATCCTTAATAATAGCATTCTAGCACATGAGACAGTTCACACGCTAACTAGCAAAAAGCAGGCTGGTATGATGATGCAATTAGATATTGCCAAAGCGTATGAAAAGGTAAACTGGAGCTATATCAAGAGGATCCTTATTGCTTTCGGGTTTGATCACAACTGGGTCAGATGGGTTATGGCTATGTTAACTTCTTCCACCTTTTCTATTCTGGTGAATGGTTCTCCCTCAGCTATATTCACTCCTTCTAAAGGTCTCAGGCAGGGCGACCCACTCTCTCCCTTTCTCTTTATCCTCATGATGGAAGGATTGGGTAGAGCCATTAAGCAGGTTAAAGCTTTGGGAAAAATTAAGGGACTTCAATTAACCGCTAATGGTCAGACAATGACTCATCAATGATTTGTGGATGACACAATGCTGCATGGAATTCCTACTGTCAAAGAAGCTTCAATGTACAAACAAATCCTGAATAATTTTGCATTGGCCATAGGTATGGAAGTCAATATCTCCAAATCATTTTTTTTCTTAAATACTAACATTGCAATTCAGAGAAATATCTCAAAAATTCTGGGCTTTCAAAGAGATTCCCTCCCTTCAAAGTATTTGGGAATTCCCCTTACAGACAGACCCCTGCACAAGAGTATTTGTGAATCGGTGCTCAGTAAGATGCAAGGCAAAGTTAAAAAATGGACCATCAGATCATTGAACCTCGCTAGTAGGTTGATTCTGACAAAGGATGTCCTATAGTCAATCTTGGTTTTCTTTTTATCAGCCCTCCCAGCTTCCAAAGGGGTCTTACAACAATTCAGGAATATCCAGAGAGACTTTCTCTGGGGCAAGGAAGAAACAAGGAAGAAATGGGCACTCGTTTCTTGGGATAAAATGTGCAAACCAAAGAGTCACGGGGGACTAGGATTCGATGATAAAGAAATTTTAAGTAATGTACTAGGAGCCAAACTCTGGTGGAGATGGGTTAAAGAACCAAAAGCTCAATGGGCTAAAACCTGGAAAGAAAAATATGCAATTTCATGGCAAACTAATGATCTTATTAGAATGTCTGGAATCATAAGGGGTTCTCACATCTAGAATAAAGCCTGGGAAACAAAAACCTAGTACAAGACCACAATTTCTAGGAAATCATAGCAGGAGATCTTGCTCTCTTTTGGGAGGACAAATGGCAACAAGAACCAATGATGCTAAAAGAGGACTATAGATACCTCAAGAAGGAAACAAATTCCTAGGGACTAATCAGAGTTAAAGATTTCTGGAATCTTCCTCACAACTCCAGAAAATGGAGAAATTGGAGAAGCATATATTGTAGTGATGACAATCCCCTAAAAATAAAAGCTGAGGAAGTTATGAGCATACTAAAACAAAGGAAAATCCCGGTAACAGAGGGGCAGGATCAGTTAAGATGGGGCCTCAATAAAGAAGGCTCCTTTAATCTTAAGGAAGCTAAGAGGATTATCCTGAATCTGGATTCCATCACTACAACGAATTCTTGGCAACAACTTTGGAGCCAATAAGGGTGGATGAAGATCAAGCTATTCATGCGGTTAGTCCCCCATAAGAAAATCTTAACTTGGGACAACATTAGAGAAAGAGGCATTATTGGGCCTTGTAGACATCAACTATGTGAAGCTCAAGAGGAAACAATGGAGCATATTCTTAACAGTTGCACCTTTAACACCTGGTTGTGGGACTCTTTTGCAACCATTTTTCAATAGACATATAGGGAAAGGAAGCATCACAAATACCCTGAACAACTGGAGAAGGAACTTTTCAGAGAATGAGATTCTCAATCTGGCCTGGCCCTTTACGCCAAGCTTCATCATCTAGAATGTTTAGAAAGAAAGGAATAAAATAATTTTCAAGGATGAAAGATCCAGTCCTCTTCGCCTATTGGATCTGATCTTGAAGTAGATTAGAGAGACAATTAGTGCCACTATTAACAATTATCCCAAAAACCCTCCCATAGTAAATGAGATGAGAACCCTTAGGCAACTGAGAATGCAAGAGCTCATTACCAATGGACTTAGTAGAAAAGAAGGAAATTTGGGAAAGAAAAAGGATTTTTGGCAGCCTCCTCCAAAAGGATACCTGAAATGCAATATTTGTGGGGCTTCAAAAGGAAACCTTGGAATAGCTGGATATGGAGCGTTGTTAAGAGATGAAGATGGAATTATAAGCTTCATTTTCCACTGCCGCTTAGGTAAAGCCACAAATAACATGGCTAAATTAATGGCCTTAGAACAATGCCTTGAACTACTTAATCTAAATCATATCTCAAATGTCATCATAGAGGCAGACTCATAAATCTTTATAAAAGCTGTTAAAAGAATTAGTTGTGGAGCAGCACCGGAGAAGGTCTCAAAACACTATAGACTAATACAAGTGTATCAAAGAATACAAAATCATCTCCTGAGTCTAAGAACTATTAGTTTTAGACATGTTATATGAGAAGCCAACAGACTAGCGGATACTCTTGCCAATCAAGGAATGATTAATACAAAGAGCAGATTTGAGATGAAGTGGAAAGAAATGTCTCAAGGTAGATTAAAAGCTCTTTGTGATGAACAAGTGGCAGAAGATAGAGAAATTTTCAAACTTTGGGCCCGAAGGAAAGATATTGTATGATGATGTCCAAACAGGCTCGATCACAGTGCTCGGGGAGGCACCGGGAAGACGGACAAGTTCAAAGTTGTCTTTTAAAACCTTGGTGGAAAGTGACCAGGTCCCTTTCTCTTCAAATTTCTCAACGGGGTTCTTTCCACAGTCAACAGGGGTCTATGTTGCTTGCACTAAGGCGTGAGTGTCTGGACAAGGGGTGGTTCTAGTTTCTCGGCAAAGGAGGTTCCCCTTCATTCCTCATCTTGGTTGGAAAACCACGCTAAAGCGGTTTACGACTGATCACGCAGATTTTGGTTAGTAAGTGGTTTAGCTTGTTTGGGAGTGATACCATTAGACTACTACAACGTGGTCAGGATGTGGGTGATGAAACTACTCTCCTTCGTGAGTTAAGTTTCACACATTTTATGTGGTGTGATACTTCGCTGTGCTGTCTGATTTTGTGGGGTTGTGTTAACGGTCAGATCTGTTTGTGATTTTTTTGGGGGCCACGAGTCTTGTTGGGCTTATCGCTATAAAGACGCGGGTGGTGATTGGAGCCTTCGATTAGGATTTTGTTTCTTTTTCTGGTTCATCCTAAGGTTTGTTTTGAGAGATTATTGATGTCTGTTGTAGTGTGGTGGAGCTTTATTTTGGCACCATGCCCTTGGCTTTCCTGTGACCACTCGGAGTTCATGGTTTTTGTAAAATGTAAATACACATTGCTAATAATAGTATGTGCCAATACAACTAAATTTTAACATTACTTTAATTTATTATTAATTATAAAAAGAATTAATATAATTTCAACATGTATACATTTAAAAAGCATGAACCATGATTATTAACTATGGAGATTTATCTCACTTAACTATGGTGAAGATTCTTAATATGTAAATATGATTGTTATAATACTATGGGCCAATGCCATAGCTTAGAAACACCAAATGCCCAAAAAACCATAACTCACTTTATATGTCACTTGTTCATATAACATTTTTTTAATTAATCAATTAAATTAAAAGGGTAAGAAGGGTATAACTAATATTCCATTGAGCTTAAATCCTTACAATCCACATAATAATAATTGATAATTAAATTAAAATTTTGGAAAACCATATTTCAAAATAGACACATCTATCCAAAGGTTGAAACAGTGACTC
>APFE030951049.1:0-13454 GCA_000404065.3 Pinus taeda | reverse complement strand
AACTTTCTGTCTCCAGCTTATCTGCAGTTGTTGTGCCTTTGGGAGGAATTTGGGAGTGGTCTCTGAAATGAGGTTTGCTCTATGAAGGTTTTCATTAACACAGTCAATGACATTGTTTGCCATTGTAGCCGCTTCTTCTACTGCCATGTGTCGACTACTGAATAGAATCGCTAGTTTTCAGCCAAATCTGCTTATCGCTTAAGGGTATGCCTGATAAATACCATCGATTTTGTAGTGTGGGTCCCACCTTTAGTCTTTAGTGCTTTTCTCCGCAATGTTCTAGCTTACATGTGACCAAGCGCTCGAGCACTTCCCTTCTCGAGGGGTTTTGCCTAGCGATGCACGATTAGCGCTAAGCACTAATCGTGCATCAGAAACTGCCTCCTTTTCCTGATCCAAGCTTCCTAGGTGCTATTTTTCGCCTTTTGCATAGTCTTGAAGAGCCTTGGTTGGCTCGCTTTGCTCTTTTTTAATGGTTCTTCCCTTACTAACTAGTTCTTGGTGCACTCCACCAAATCTTTGTTTTCTTTGGTAAACTTCTCCACGAATTGCTTGTTGTAGGTTGCCTATGGCTCTAGTAGATGATACATAAGCCTTAAATCTTGTGCAGTGAATGACCCAATGAGGTCTTGGCCTCGAGTCTTGAATTGTCTATCTGTTATATCGGCACTTTCTAGTACCCACTTGACCATGTCTGTGTATGGAATAATATTCCGTCTTGCCACTATTTGGTGCAAGAAAGAACATGCAAGTTTAGTGATTGATGCCTCAGATGACCTGCATGAGTTTGCAGTTGCTTTAACCTCCATAATTCTCAGCTTTTCTTCTTTGAGTAGACTGTACATTCCTTCCCAAGTAGTTATGCCAACGTCTTTGTTATAGGTGGTGTCTATGTATAAGGGTGTCATCTCTTTGTCTTCTACAACCGGAGCTTTTCCCTACTTTCCCATTACGTTCTGCACACTGCTGCATATATTACTTTACTTGCCACTCCTGCAAATTTACAAGTCAGGGAAGAATAATGATAAGAGATAAAGTGACGGGAAAGCTCTTTAATTCTGAAACCATATCCAATATACCACCCTACACGAAATAACCTTTTGATCAGATTCAAATCTTATCTCATAAATGACCACCAACTAACCACTAAATTGACATTAATGCCGATAACTCGATATCAGATTACGAGAAAAACTTTATTGAAGGATGAGCCCTGCAAATTAGCGATAAAGCAATTCTGTGATTTGCTTCGCAATATCGCAGATCGCAATATCACTAATCTATTTTGTCAACAATCATTCATCATCTTATGTGTCTACGAGATGTGATTTGCTAGATACCTTATCGCATATCACTGGATCGGGATATTTTACCATAGGTGATACTTGCGGCATATGAAAGCTACGATGTGCAATGAGTCTTTAAGGTGTGCAATCTCACATCATGTTTTTGCAATTTCGAAAGCTTTTTTATATGATGTTCCCCATTACCCTTTGCGATGCAATGTTTTATTATTAAGAGAATGATTTTATTTGTAACTTATCATAAAACTTAGTTTTTTTAGGTTTTGTGGGTGTTTTCCTAAGTTTATGATAGCATATTTTATTCAAAGGAAAACATAAGTGCTAGCTTTTGTATTTTTTAGAAGGGTTCCCATTTATTTAGCTTTATTACTAAAACTAAATAAAAAGTTGGGTTGTTGCTGACCACAACAATTGGAGATTCACTGGGAAGAACCAGTTATCTTTGATTATATTTTGAATTTTCTAAACTTCCAAAACAGAAATGTTTTCTGGAAAATCAAACTTTATTATAGAAATATAAAGTGCAACATGCTTTCAGTTGTCAATGGTAGTTTGTTTCTCCTGTGTTGACTCTGATTATTTACTTCCCAAAGCTAGTCATTGTATTTGCATCAGCCACTACTTAGTTTATAAATATAAAAACAAAGACTTCTCTGTAGATTAGTTTTAAGTATGCTCATTTATCGTAGGTAGAGCCTCTGCTGCCAGCAGGCGCTCATAGCCTCAACAGGGTTACCTGTTACCCAGTAATGATCATGTATCCTACTTGGAGAAATATATAATTTTCAAAGATAGATCCATATCCACACTTGTTGTTATTTTTTTTCTTTTAATTCTTAAAGAACAGTATCTTGGTTTGGTAGCCAAATTAGATAGTGCCATTCACTTGATCCATAACTTTGTTGAACAAGTTGGCTCATGATGAGACCCCTTGTCTTTTGATTGCAACAATCTTGAGCCATTGCCCTATTGTGGTATGCAGTTTTGGCAATGTCAGCAAGTTATAATATCTATGATCATGATAAGTCGACTCGTGATGAGACCTCTTATTCTTTAATCTTATAGTGTATCATTGGATTATTCCTTGAAACTCGTAATTCCCTAGGTGGGGAGGAAGTCATTGGTTCCCTAAGAATAGCTCTAGACCACAATTATAGAGTTTTTGGAAACAACTTTTCAATAGAGAACCGTTGTTTTGTTATTGATGCTTTTCATTGACTGATATAAAACAAATTCCAACTAAGGGTTGTTTTTCATCAAAATTTGTAAGGCTGAAACTAGTAGCATTTTCAGGCTTATAGCATTTGACTATATTGAATAGCATCTCTTTCCTTTGATGAGTAGTTTCCTTTCTGCAAAAAGTGTGTTTCAGTTTGCTTGCATCAGTGTGTTTCATTTCTACAAGTAAGGGTTGCTTCTACCAGTGTATTTATTTCTGCAAGAGAATTTATTTTCCTTATACAAGTGTGTTTCATTCCTTAGTATGCAAGTGATTTTTCTTTAACTTAGGGTTAATTTATTTGTATCTCCCTAGGAATTAGTGAAATGTTGTCCATATTATGAGGATTTGGCTTTATGCTAAATTTCTTGTGGGAATAGTTCAGTCCAAGACTGGAATTTGGTGAATGGACCTTTGAACTGAAACCTTTATTTAGTAAAATTGTAGATCTGGTTAATTTCATGAAAGTCATCTAGGAAAGAACACTGCTCTATATTTAGTGTGGATGATCATTTTCACATGAAGAATTCTTTGTTGTAATAGAGATTTCCTTTGGCTTTTGAAGTACTTTTCACTTTCAGATGAATGATTAGGTAAGGAGTCTTTTGATTACATGCATTTATTTCTTTGCTCTAGTTGGCCTTGCAAGTTAATTTCTAGTTAGCACAATTTACATTTCATGTAAGTAGTTTGGAAGCCCAGTACATGAATACTAATCTCTTAATACATGAATCTTTGTTTTGGTACAAGAATTGATACCCTTGTACAGGAACATACTACTCTAGTACAAGAACCCAGAATACTTGTATGAAAGCCAAAATACTCAATGCAAAAACAAAACATACTTTGGATATAGGAACATCATTTTAGTACAGGAATATCGTTTCAATGTAGGAACTCTGTTCTAGTATAGGAACATTGTGGCAGTGCATAAATGATGATTCAGACCAGGAAGGAAAACTTTTAACAAAGATAAATGCACTTCACAACTTAATTATTTCTATGTCTTATGATTGCACTAACATTTAGTCTCAGATATCTATTTTTCTTTCTTTCAATGATCAGGATTGTTTATGGTTTGAAGTTCCTTTCATTGAGTTTTTGCAACATACTTTCCTTTTGATTACAACACTAGAATTGTTTTGGTATTATTTTCTTCGTAATTCTTTGACTTTGCAAATGTAATTCGGGAAGATAGGAACATATTTGGTGAAATTTTATACCATTAATCTTGGAATTTCCTATGCTATGCCTCTAAGCTTACATAGCCCCGAGTTGACAATTAAGTGTTGAGGGAGATTGTTGAATTGCAACTCCTGCGAACAACATTTTGGCGCTGTTGCTAGCGAGGCATTTAAGATTGGTAAGGACTTTCTGATTTATTCTCTCTATAGTAGGCGTAGGTCTGCTATTATTTTTTCTGTAGACTACTCATTTTGCTTGAAGGATTTCTTAGAGCTGGTATTTTTTTATTTCGCACCATTTGATTTGAGATTTTTTTCTTCTTTCCTGTAATTAAAAAAAAAATCATTTTGTCATTCTTTTTGTTAATTATTTTTTGATCAGTGCCTAAAAAGGGTAGGGATCCGAAGCCCAATAAGGGCAAAAGAAACACTGATAAATCTAAATAATTGTCTCATTTTGGGCCTTCTTTTGCTGGTAGAAAGTACAAACAGACACAGACTCATGACGTAGGAACTGTCCACTTGGATTCTAGAAACAGTAGTTCGGGTGTGACACAACCCAAGAAGGGGAAGAAGCAAACTATTGGTGATCAAAAGACAAATTTGAACTATATTCAACCTTCTAATTTTGTTGGGAGTGGTTCGATTTGAGGTATGGAAATGGAAGAAAATGAGGACCATGTTCAAAGGGACTGGTGAGAATTAGGTAAATGAGGAGCAATCCACCTTTTGGTTTCCAATCATGAATTCAGAAATAACTGTACAAATGAAGAATATTCTGCCATCAGCTCTCCTTCAGTTCCATAGCAAGATACACGAGGATCCAAATTCTTTTATGTTTGAATTGGATATCTTATCTAGAAGCTATGATTATTATACAGATTCCGAGAAATTAAAATTATTTCTTCCAACTCTAAATGATTCAACCCTATGCTGGTTCATGGGATTAGGAGGAAATTATACAAATTATTGGGACCAAATGAAGAGAGTCTTTTTGGCGAAATGTCAGGAATATTGTAAAACTAGAGAAATGTAGGATGATATCTTCACTATTGTGCAAGGTGATGATAAGACCTTGAAGACTATTTAGAGAGGTTTCTATATATCTTGCAAAGGTCAAAACATAAATTTGACATACATACTATTAGCACCTTGTTCTTACGTGGGCTCACTGAAGATTCTAGACATAATTTGAATTTCTTGGGACAATGGGATATTGCTCAAAACGATTTTGATAAATTTTGTGACTTGTGTAGGAAGTTCTCATGGAATCAATCTAGATCTAGTAAAGGAGGTAGAAGTAGAAATAATAAACTTGGATCTACATATGCTATGATCATTGGTTTTGAAAATAAAATGGACAACATGAAGATTGAAATGATGAATATTGTTAGCAAACAAATAGACTCTTTGAAATTTCAACAAAAAATTGTAGAAGAACAAGAGTCATTGTCTATTTATTGTCCAAAGTGTAGGAAATGCATCTTTTAAGAGAATGCCCTCCTCATGTTAAAGGTGATAATAAATGTGTGATTTGTGCAGGAAAACATGCTATTGAGGAGTGCACTTCTATATCGGGAATGAAACCATCATTTGAAGGAGAGAAATCCGATCCTGAGCCATTGCATGCCATGGGAGAAAAAAGAAATTAACCTTAGGTAGGTATAGGTATGGTTCTTGAATCTCCACCACATTTTTATGGTTATAATGCATCACCATATTCCTATCATAATGCAAATCACTCTCAACCTTGGCAACATGGGAATCACTTTCAATATGGACAACCTCTTCAACCTTGGCAACAAGGATGACGGGGGTAAAATCATTCTCACTATTCCTATCATGCACCTATGCAATCATATCCTACTACATATACACATTTTCCCATGTCACAACCATGTTTACCCTCTTTACCTCAACAAAGTCAACCAATGCCATCATTACATTTACTACCACCCTTTCGACCAACCCAACTACCTTCGCAACTGGTATTGAATCCTAGTGATAAGGCAATATAATTCGTTCATGCCATTTGACTGATGCCTTCTCCCATTTTTTAGACCTTTCTGGTTGGGATCCATGAGCTTCAATTGAGATTGGGAAGGGTAGTAAAACCAAAAAAACAAAAATAGTCCACGGTGATTATCAAGGAAAGAAATGAGGAGGAAACCTTCGATCGTTCAAAAGAATATGTCACCTTTAACCCCATTCCCACACATTTGAAGTTACGATCTTCATCAAAATAGCCTCCCTATCGAGAGAGGCTAGTTATTGAGAAAGGTGACCCCACTCCTGAGTCTAGTCTGGCTTCTAAGCTTAGGAATATTTGCATAAAGGTCCCTTTGCTACAGGCTATTAAAGAGATTCCCATCTGTACAAAAATCATTAGGGTACTCTATTTTATGAAGCCAGGAAGGAAAATAGCAGAATCTCAGACCATTCAGTTTGTTGGAGGAGCAACCGAGTTTATGACATGATGTGCATAGATGGGGAAATATATTGATCCTGGAAACCCAATTGTTTATGTCCATATAGGTGATATCCTTGTCCCCAATGTGTTAATAGACCTAGAGGCAGCCATTAATGTTATGAATGGGCAAACCATGGACCAACTTAGGTTGACCCATATTCGTCCTACCCCTAATATGCTTGAACTTCCAAACAAATCTAAAATCAATCCAGAAGGTGTGATGGAAGATGTGGTTGTTTCAATTGATTCTTGGGAGTACTCTGTAGATTTTATCGTGCCTCGGCCAAAAAATCCTATTGGTGGACATCCTTTGATTTTGGAATGACCATGGCCTGGCACAATTGATGCTTATATTGGATGTCGCTTTGGTGATATGCATATTTCCCATGGAGACAATAGGAAGAAAATAACCTTTTATCCACCCGCTAGATCCATTTATGATCTTAGAGATGCCTTATGGCTAGATTATGATAGTAGTGATGAGGAGACTCGATCTATTTCTTTGATCCATCATCAGACTGGGTCTACCGAGGAGGATGAGTTATGGGACTTCTTGAACAATCTAGACACAATGCCAAATTTTGACATGCTTTGTCAAATCTTTAGTCTAGATTTTCAAGAAAGTTATAGCTCTCAACCTCACTCATCACAAACTCTAGCATCATCTTCCTGTACTCTTGAGCCCAAGACCACTCCTATTGAGATTAGTCCAGGCAAATATTTACAAATCATGTCAGACCTAGATTCATCCCAACAAGAGCAGCTTGTTAGTTTCTTGTGAAACCATCTTGATGCCTTTACATGGAGTTATAAGGACATGAAAGGCATACCTCCTGAAACTTTCACTCATCATATTTGCATTCAGGAGGGAACCTGACCTGTTTGACAACCCCAAAGGTGCATGAACGTTGCGCTAAGAGAAGTTGCGAAAGAAGAATTTAAAAAACTCTTAGACGATGATTACATTTATCCTATATTTGATAGCTAATGGGCCTCTCCATTATTCATAGTTTCGGAAAATATGGGAGATGGTCCATTTGAATTTATTGCAAAGAATTGAATAAAGCCACTCAAGGACTATTTTCCCCTTCCTTTTATCAATCAAGTGCTAGATACCCCTTCTAATAAAAAATACTTTTCATTCTTAGATGGCTTTAGCGGATATAACCAAATCCAAATCGTATTCAAGGATCAAGACAATATCACCTTCACATGCCCATGTGGGACATTTTCCTACTAAGTGCTTCCCTTTGGCTTGTGTAATTCCAAAGCTACCTTTCAAAGGGTAGCGCTGGCTATTTTTGGTGACCTCGAGTGTGTAGAAACTTACATGGATGATTTTTCAGTATTTGGTAACTAATTCGAAGAAGCCCTCCACAACTTAGAAAAAGTGCATTTTCATTGGCAAGACGCCCACCTTTCTTTGAGTGATACAATATGTAGATTAATGTGTAAAGTAGGAGTAGTTCTGGGTCATTTTATTTCTGACAAAGGTATTTAGGTAGACTCGGCTAAAATAGAAGTTATTTTGCTTCTTCTTGCACTGAAAACATAAAGGGAAGTGAGAGGATTCCTAGGACATGTGGGCTATTACCAGAGATTCATTGAGAGATTTTCTAGGATAGTGTTGCAGTGGCTACAACCACCCTCCAAAATTTTTCCTTAGCTTTGTTTTGTAGCCTCCCTACCAACCATCCTAGTAGCATGTCTTGCCTTGTCAAGTACACAAGCTTCATTGGTTTTTCAAAAGTTTGCGAGCCTGTGTGTGATAACTTGCTTCACTCCCCTCATAGACTACTTTTCCAGACTTGGTCCAGCAACAGGTTGAGCATCTCCTTGAAGAAATTGTGCAATTATGGAGGGGAACCAGTCTTCCCTCCAAAAATTGCACAAATCTGACTGGAAGTCTGCTGGGCTCATAAACTACACAATCCTATTAGACAACCTTCCCAGTGAAAACTGTGCAATCTAGCCCACAAGGACATCTCAACCCAGAAATTGCACAATTCTGGGCAGCAGTCAATTGCTCCTCCAAGGAATTATGCAATCCCTCTATAAAACCATCCCAGCTTCCTCCTAGAAATCGCACAAAATTTCCCCAGAGTCAAGCAAGAATTTGTATGTGCCCTGAGGTTGATCGGTTTTACCGGGGATCGAGAGTACTTGACTTGCATGCATGGGCTTCTTTTTCCTGATATAGAAAAGAAAACATGAAAAAAGAATCTCTAGATTTTAGGGAGATATTTTTAGCAACTAGAGGTTACATGCAAAGATTTTTTTAGAACCCTTCCTCCAAGTGTCACTTTTTCCTAGATTGTGGCATGCATGTCATGAGCCCAAAATTTATTTATTCGATGCTTTAGAGATCATTATTCACATTGATATTGGAGATCTAATATCCCACAACACATCCAAGAGTCTTTGACACATCCAACTCAGTTATTTTCAGGTATGTCCACTTTACTTGTCTTGTGCAACATTTATGTCGCTCTTTGTGTTTTGGCCTATGTGAGTGGTGCTTAATTATTTTCTGTGAATGCCTATTGTTGTTTGCATGAATGTTATCTTGTAAAAGAATGATTTCATTTTTCATTAGCATCTCAATGTTCTCGCATGCATGACACCATTTTGCATGAACAGTCACTGATTCAACGAATCATTTCACACACATGCATGTTATTATGTTTTATGAGTATTGCATTCACTTTTTTCATGCATGATCATTCACTCCTTCTTACACTTAGTATCACCATGCACTAACATATTCATTTAATCTTAGTTTCCCATCGATAGGTCTGGGTGACCTTGGCCCAGACTCTCCCTCACCAAGACAACATTGTGCAATTCTGAGAGGGAAGGCTCTGCCTTCCTCCTAGAAAATGCACAATTCAGGCCAGTGACTACCCTATAGCTTTTCCATGTGTAATTTTGAGACGCGGTGACTACTCACCCAAAAAATTACGCAATGCAGTCCTTGGGCCTGCATCACTTGCAAGCTAGAATTTCACATTACAAAATATTAGCATGTAGTAGGCTAATCTAGATTGCCCATTGCACAATTCCAATAGTTAACTAGCCTCCTTATAGTCCAGACTACCTTTTGCATAGTTCTAGCGGTCAGTCTCCTGGCATCCCAGTGAAAATTTCCTAATCCTTGTGAGTCTGTCCCCAGGTATGTTGCATGTCATCCCTCAAGTTTTCTTTGGTTTTAGTTGACAAATTTCTTGCCATGCATGTCGCCATGTCTCTAGATAGAGTAGGTATTCGTCCATCTCTCAATAGTTCTGGATCAATTCCCTCCAAGAAAGCAGGATCAAGGACATCGATGGAAGCGCAATTGGAGTAACAGTTGAGTGAGTGTCTACGAGTTTTCCAATCTATGAAGACACCAAGTTGATCGTAGACAAAGACATCAAGCAGAAATGGAGAGAGGTCAATGATGCATTCTTAGGTACATTTGCATAAGATATTGAAGACTTCCAAGTCTATGTGAACATTCAAAAGTCCATCTTGTATCGGATTGCATGAAAAAATCTCACAATCCCATGCACGGACATGATACATTGGATCGTCTTGCACACATATCCTGAGACGATGACATTGAGCAGTGTTAGCAAAATAAATATTGGTACCTTCAAGGCACAGGATTATAGCAGAAATACCATTTTTCAAAGCTAGTGACCACCATGGAGACGCCCTTCAGTATACCCAATAATAATGCCAAGTCCAAGGATATCTTGAAAAACTAGGTGAAGGAGCCGACCAAATTCAGGATGACACCCAACCAGGTTTTCAAAACGAAGATATTACAAAAAGCTTTTGCATGTTGCTTGTATGGCCAAGAGAGCACACAGACCTTCCCACAATGTTGGGTGATCGTATTGGACCAACTCACTACTGAAGGCAAAGCCTCCAACTAGTTTGACACATTGGCTCACAAGATGAAGGAATATGTAATAGGAGCTTGGAAGCCACGAAAAGGTAGAAAAGAAGAAATCTACATTTACTCTTACATCTTGGATGAAATTTGTGCCTGTTAGCAGTTCCAAGCCTTGAAGTGGGCATGGACATCAACAAAAATATTTGTGAATACCTATTGTAAAATGTTGTCTGAATGCAACTTCAGAGGAGTCATCAAAGTTGTTAGATCATTTTGTCACCCCAGTGTACAAGATGATATTTGAGCAGGATTGACCTTGCATGTCGAAGGCAGAAATGGAGGCACTAATCACATAGTGGATTGGTATGCCTCACTATCTGTTGCACAAAAATTGTCACTTTGACTTTCTACAATCAATATGAGTCTATCACCACTCATACATACCTCATTTCCAAGTCTTAAACCTCAGCTCTGCATAGCAAGCTTTGGAAATGAGAGAAAGTCCTTAAAAATCTCTAAAGCGCTGGTTTCGCACTTTCTCTTAGTATTACCTATGGTACTGCACCCATTGGTCATGTTCCCTATGCACCTGACCAATCTGTATCTATTTTTATAGGTGTGAACCCCTGTAAAAGTTAAAAAGGTGCAAGTTTATTCTTAAATACTCACTTTGAGTCAATTCTAGAAGCTTCTAGAGGGAATCTTGCGCTGGAAAGTTCACTCCTTGAGGGTTCATGCATCCCATTCCTTAAGGAGCTAACCCCTTGATGTGAGGAGTTTATCCCCTTGAAGGAGTACTCTATCCCTTCAATGGTGGACCTGTAACCTCCTTCCCTTGCACTATAAAATGAAGCTTTGGGCTAGTTACTTGGGAGGTTGAAAGCTAAATATTTTTGAGGATGTTGCTGGAACTTAGTCTTCCTAATTGAGATTTTGAGAGCAAAGATCACATACCTTTTGATCTCATTTGGAAGAGAGTAAGGCTTGGTAGAGGAGATTCTTGCTTGGACCCTGAGAAGAGCTTGTACAGCATCAAGGCACCAAGTTTGTAAAGTTCTTCTTTTTCAAAGTTAATACAATCAAGTTTATTTTTCTCAATGAGCTGTGTTTAATGGCTTATTTCATAGACTCCTTGATCACGATGATGAACATGATTTATTATATTAGCTCTGCAGGTGTTCTTTGATGTGTGCTTTTTTGTGTTTGCAGGTTATTAAAAAGGAAACTCTTTGAAGCTGTTGGAGCAAGGCTGCCACAAACGAGCGTTGGACTTAAGGTAGGGTCTAAAACACCTCTTAGTTTTTATTAATGAATCGTAATATGTTTAGAGAAAAGTAGATTTTCTTGTCCTGTTTATTGCTAGATATCAATTGATACTAGGGAGATTGGTCTTGTCCGCAAGAACAATTTATCCGCTTAACAAATTGGCAACTCCACTGGGGACGGGATTTGATTGTTTAATTTTCCTTTATCTTTGATTCGAGAAACTTGATTTTTTGGTTTTTGGTTTTTGCTTGATGTGTGTGGGATTGGGTAGGTTTTAGATCCTGGATCGATCTTTTGTTTTTTAGAAATTTTTACGAGGACCACATGTTCTGTTTGAGTTACAGTGCAGACCTGTCCGCACTGTTACTTTACTGCACAAAGCAGTACTGCACCTGGTTTCACTGGGGGCCTACAGACCCTGTCAAAATTTTTGAAAATCCTAAAATATTTTCGTCCAGTTTTGTTTAGGTTCTTTTTATTACTTTTATCCTCTGCCCAGATCTGCATATATCCTATAAAGACTCTCTCATAAGTAAGTTCCATTGGTGTTGTGTTTTGGATGAATTTTTAGAAGTTTTTGCATGCTTGGATTGGTCTTCACTTAGTCTTTGTAGTGACTTGAAGCTTAGAAGCCTAAGAAAACTTAGATCACCCTGGAATCTTTTGTCTTCTTGATAAGTCTGGTTGGTTTGTGAGATCTTCCTTTGGTGAGAAACAGATTTTGTTTCTCTTTGCAAAACTTTGAATGAACTTGATCATAAGTTTGTTTATGAGAATAATTTGAGCAAAATCACATAAGAAATCATTGGTCATAAGTTGTGAATTTCATTTTTTATAAAAAACATAGTTGGGTGTTTTTGATTGATTTGTCTTGCTGAATGAATTAATCCTTAGTTTTCTGAATAACTAACTAAAAACATCCTCAAGAAACATTTGAAGCTTTTATTTCCATTAGTTTTTAAAAGTTAAATCTCAAGATTAGATTTTTCACAGTTTTGAGTGTGAAATTTTAGTTTCTCTTTTGAAAAAATTGCTTTATGTAGTTTTGAGTGTTTAAAAGAAAAGGGATTTATTTTGTGAGCATAATTAGTAGCTTCGTTTTGAGTGTTTTGAAAAAGACAAAAAGTTTTTTTTTTTGTTTATATGTTGAAGGAAAGATTTGTTTTTCAAGAAATTGGATTCTCAACTCTTCCTTTAGCTAGAGATTCATTGAAAAGGAAAAGAATTGTTTATCATCTTAGGAGCATTTTTTAGTGTTTTTGGAGTCGAGTCTTCACACCACAAAGTTTCATCTCCATACCTTTTGACTTAATAAACAACCAATCAAATTAACGCTTAATTAAAATTCATCTAGCAATCTTTTTATTTCTAGGGCTCTTATCACCAACATAGCTTAGGCTAGTATCTTGCAATAGGGAGTAATTAAATCTCCAGGATAGTTAATACAAACAAGTAGTCAGTCTTGCGGTGGGAAAAATTCCAATTGTTACATGTAAGTTCTAGGAAGCTCCTCTTAAAGGAGTCAAGCACGAGATCATATCTGAACCAGTGAGGTAATAAATCCTTCCTCGTTGGGAACGATAGCAGATATTCACGTATTAAAAATGGTAAACCTCGGATTGACCATTGTCGAGGAGCCTAGGGTCACTTGTTGGTAAACCTTGGATTATGTCAAGAAGCCTTCAAGGGGATTGAGCTTTGTTACTCTGCCCTTGCGTGTGTATTGGATCGTAGACTGTTCCCTCAGGTATATTTTGTTTCCGTTGGTAACCTTAGTGGCCATAATCTATAGGATTCTTTCCTAAGGTGACGGTGGAGGGAAGATCCCACTGTACCTAGAGCAGACGTCAACCAGACTCACTTGGACTCTCTGGGGGGTTATCTTCACTCGAGACAGTTTTGTGGAGAAACTTGTGCCAGTCTGTTTCATTAAGCAAGTTGTCGGGGTAACTGTTCCAACCACCATTTCTGTATTGAATTATGCGAGGTTGGATTTCATCACCAAATAGTGTTTTCGGTACGGAAAGTTACTGTTTGTGTGTGGTTTGACTCCTAGATTTGATAGCGCGTGTTAATTTGTTTGTTTTTACTTTTAGAGACCATAGGTGTGAATTGTGAATTTTAATTATTA
>APFE030951046.1:0-23957 GCA_000404065.3 Pinus taeda | reverse complement strand
GTTAAGAAATATTTGTAGCCAGAGAAGGAAACAACTGAAAGTGGACCACATAAATCACTATGCACAAGCTGTAGAGGGGCCGAGGCGTGCCAAGAGGCATGTTTTTCAAAACAGTCCCGATGATGTTTTCTGAGTACACATCTGGAACAAACATCATCTCTGCAAGATACCATGGGAAGACCTGTCACCATATTTTCTTTACATAGGTTTTGAAGAGAGAGATAGTTTAAGTGACCAAATCGCTCATGCCAAAATTTGCTCACTTCGTCATTATGAGCAACAAATACTGAGGGAAGATTTGATGATCCAAAGTTGTGAAACTTATAAAACCTTGTAGAATCATTAGGCAAAGGAAAAGGTTGATTTTTTATGTCATACTTTGCAGTAGCATACATCAAAGAATGATCATAATAATGAGGAAAATTACATTGTTTGTGGGAATTATTCAAAAAACCAGTTGGATAGCATATCAAAGGAATCCTGTGTGGCTGAGAATTAGTTGTCTAAAGATATAGAATGTTATGATGATCATAAAACTAACCATGTCCTCTTTGACCCAATAACTGAATACGTGGCAAAGCTTTGCACACTAGTATTTCATTTTCATTTGCATTATGAAGATCAGATACATTATAAGTTGATTTGGTCATCTCACTATCATGGTTATTTTGAGGTCAAATGCATTCAAGAGCCTCAAATATCAGAAAAGACAATTGATTGGTTATATTCAAAATATCATCTTGCCTAACCTAAACTGGAAATTGCAGCTGATAGGGTATATTGGAATGTGCAAATAAGCTTAGTAGAAATCATTAAAGCTTGGGGAGCAGATTGGGTAGAATTTCAGAATTTTATTCTAAAGGATGGATAGCAACACTAGAGCTATTGGTTCCTAGTGTACCACTAGGGCACACTATCCCTAGTGGAGCCACTGTTATCGCTGAAAAAAATTTCAAAACATCATTGTCTCAACTTTGTTTTTGGTCATGATTTCAAGGAGGTCTAAAGGTAATTTTAGTCTTGATAATGGGTAGGTGATAGGTTAAGCATCTCAATTCTCATATCCAAATAGAGTTAAATCAACCTTGTTCCATGTCCTAGAAATCTCACATGTTGTTTAGAACCCATATTTTTAACCATTTTGAAAACTATGTTGCAAAAGAACATACAAAGGAATCTGCAATTTCATAGCGTAGCTAGTTCAAAAAAGGTGATTTGCGCTACGAAAACAACTAATTTCATAATGCACTATGAGACAAAAAACTTGTTATTCTGTTTTTAGTAGTCAACTTCCAAGGGGGTTCTTGAGCAACTGAAAACTTAGTTTTGAAAAATGAAAGAGTTTTTCTTATAAGTATTCTTGTGCATAAAAACCTTCTCCATTTTTGTAACAACTATCAAGGATCAAGAGATAGGATCTCCGGATTCTAGCTTTCTTTCTTAGGAAAAATGGAGTTATTGTATTGGTTGATGAAGTGGTCGTTGCTTTCCACTCCCTCATTTTGTCACCTTTCTCTCCACGTTAAAATATCATTCCTTAAAAAAGTTACCTAAGATCCTCTCTGTCATTTACTTTTCAACCTTTACATGTATCGTCAATTGTCACCTTTGAAAAGTTAACTTTTTGACAAACAGCTTAATGTCCAAAAAGTTCTTTACAACTGTCATATTTTTAAGAGGGAAGTTTGGGTTATAAAGGGGAATTTCCATGAAGATGAAAGGATAAAAAGAAGGCTATCATGGACAACCTCAGCTTCATAAAAGCTTTCATCTAGACATGTTACATGTATTTCTACCAGGAGCTGGAATGGGATTGGTGTGTTCGTTGGATTGTTTTGAGCTGTTGGTTTCAAAAGGAATTTTCAGGCAAATGAAGATGAGTTTCAAAAATCTGGAGGTTTTTTCTAAGAACATAAGAAGGAATAATTTTTTTTCAAATTTCTGCCAGGTGCTACCAATTTGGAGATTCGAAGTTTCCTTGGAGACCTATTTGTAGAATTATGAATTTTCCTGCTCTATACATCATTTTATAATACGGATTCTGGACAGCTGGAGCTGGTTTTCAAAAACCTAATAGAGGTTTCTATTAAAAACGTTCTTATCTACAAAAACCTCCATTTTTCTAACAGCTATCAGGGATCAAAATATATAGGCTCTATCTTAACAACTATTTTTCAGATAAAAAAGTGTAGAAAATGATAAATTTATAGGACATATTTGGCATAAAAGAGAATAACATGTATGAAGAAGAACATCTCATAAGGGTAAGATTTTTTTATTCTTGGTGATCATATTAGTCTTTATGAAATTTTGAAAAAATTTCCAAACTATAGATTTTTGAAGGCCGTGTTGAAAAAGAGCATACACAGCAGTTTCGTAGCATGCTACGAAACCGATGAAGTTGGCTTTTTAGCAATTTATAGATGCATTTCAAAGGTAAGGTCTGCTCAAGGCCAAGTTTTGATGCTTGGTGGTAGACATATGAGGATCATTGATAAAGTTTTAGATGGTAGTGATGCAGAATGCTTCAAAGAAGTATTCCATAAATGATATTAAAGATGTGCTACGAGAACAAGCTATTTTAGCAGCACAGTCATGTTTCATTCTCTTTTTCATCTATTCGAGAGTTCTTTTCTTGCATAGGTGGAAAAATGAAGTTTTTATGGATTATTAATGCATACCACATGTATACCAGCAAAACTACTAGAATATAAGAAGAAGAGATTAAGGGCCTTAAAAGGAGGAACTCTATCTCCTAGTAATCAGAACAGTTAGGTCATGACTCAGTAGGTTTTGTAACAACATTGAGGACATCATCCAGCTCGAAGACATGGGTGGATAGCAGATTAAAGAATGTATTGAAGTCATAGATAAGGTTATTAAAAGCATGTCTTAGGAGTTTCACTCCTATTTGTATTAGGATTCTTAAAGACAGCTAGTTGTCAAGTTGTAATTAAATAGTTTGTTTTGTGAATAGATAGGGGTCTAAGTTAGGAATTTGAATTCTTCTAAAGGTGGATCATAGTATCCAAGGATGTAAAACTCTATATAAATCTTGAGAATCAAATTCCTCGCTGTTGGAAATTTCATTAGAAAAGGAAAGATTGTGTTATTGTAAGAAACTATGGTTTTCATACTTAATACAAAGATCAGTTTGACTACTCCAGATTCACAAGGAGTTTATGTGTTTGATGTTCTTATGGCTTTGTTCAATTACTTATTTGCAGTGGTATGAGCTTGTGATACTTAGAATTCATCAGAAAATGCTCTAACTTCCTTCACATGCTTGTAAACTGTGTTGATTCATTGTGTTATTGTTTTATTTATAAACCTAAAATCTAAGTGCCTTGACTTCCATGTTTTGTTGATAATGTTGCTTTGTTAAAGACTATTTTGACTCCATAGCCCAATAGATATTTTCTAATCATAGTTTCAACTAGTCAACCAGTTATACTTTTGTTCATTTTGTTCGTAGAGTTAGCCATCTAATCATTAATCAAAAACCCCAAACCTAGTGAGAGAGGCCTCTCAGGTTGAGGAGGCTAAGCCTCAACTAAAAAATTGGTTTGAAAGAGTTACTCAGATTCTACTTGATTACTAGCCTATCGAGGTCAGATTTTGTGATAACAGGGTGAATAGGATTAACGGAAGATAAGCGACGAATATCTTATTGCAAGCGATTTAGTGAATAGATGAACGAATAGGGTTAATGGAAGATGAGTAGCAAAGATCTTATCGTGAGTAATTTAGTGATTAGATGAACAAACAGGGTTGATAGAAGATAAGCGATAGTGATCTTATCGTGGAGGTTAAGTGAATATATGGACGAACAGGGTTAAATGGGAGATGAATGTGGGAGATCTTATCACGGAGATGAAGTGAATATATGAGTAGATCACATCAAGTCACATGGTGACAAAAGGTAAATAACATGTGGAATGATAGATCAGGTTTTGTAGGTGGTAAGTAGTTTCTCATGCACCCTCAAAGTAGATACAGAATTCTAAAATTTTACGTGATTAGCCTAACTAGGTGACACATAGCACGGGAAAACCACTTTTCTCACATGCTCTCGGGTGGATTCGGCCATGCAAGAATTCATGTGAGATTGTGCAATAGTAGTTGGATCAAGCAGGATTGGTCAATGGTGGAGATCAGCCAAGCTAGTTGGCAATTTGGTGACACAATAGTCGATTGATTGAGGGCACAACAAATCGGTAGTGGAGATTTGGAGTGCATAAAGTAGGTGGAAGAATTGACAATAGTCATTTGATCAAGCAAGACAAATCGATAGGGGACATTTGGAGAGAATCAAGTCAAGCGTTGAAATGAATTGGATAGTGATTGATCAAGTTTATTCTGGATCAAACGATAAGGAGATCTATGGGTATAATCCTTGCTAACATGCTAACTGAAGAAAAAGGCACAAAAAGGAGCAAACTAAAACACAACCAATCTACGCTACATTGTTGTAATGGAAATGTAGCTAATTAAGCAAATGAAAGATTAAACCATGAACCTATGTGCTACACTGCTGTAATGGAAATGCAGCTATTTAAGCAAATGAATGATTAAACCATGAATCTATGCATTACCCTACTATAATCAAAATGCAACAACTTAAGAAAATGAATGATTAAACTGTAAATCTACGCTAGCATACATGTACAATAAAGAGGAGCCTTAGCTGCTAAGGTTGGGCCCTAACCCAAGAGGTTCAGCCCTCTGAGTTAACTCAATACTACCTCAAAACAAAACTAATTCTTATTATCAAAACAATGGATTATATCAACAACTATCCCAAGTCTTGCAACTAAAAAATAAAGTAAAGTTTTACAATCAAAATTTTGAATACTAATGAGATCCTAGGCCTCTCTACTTATACGACTGAAGTCTCCAATCAATTCCTTAAAATTAGGGAGGCTCATCTCCCAAACTAGAGATAAACTAGTGCTTTGACTCCCACTTGCTCGGCTACCTTATAGTCCTCATGATTTGGTTGGTTGCACTCCAAGCTAATGGAGGAATATTCTAATGGAATAGTAAATGAGGAGGATTTCCCTCCTATAATTTGTCTCCCTTTCCCATTTGATTTTTGACAAAGGTCTTTGCGAAAATTCCATATTATTATCCTTTAATTCTGCATTAAATACACATTATACCACAAAGAAAAAGATCCAACTCTAACTCATCTCATAAACAAAATATAATCAAAAGTATGCAATAAGTTGTGAGAATAGTTGATTTGACTAATCTAAGAGGTGAATTAAGGCCCTCATAATTATCCAATGATGAGGCTCATCATCATGACCCTACTAAAAGTGTTGTTCATCCTCTAAGAAACTTAGTCAATGTCCATGTCCTTCATGGATCTGGTAGCCTCTGTGACATCCCATGCCTCTATTGTGGTCTCTTCTTCTTGTGCATTGAAGCCTGCTTGCCTTTATACTTCTTCCCATTGCCTATTTTCCACTCCATATTTTCTCCCTATCCAATTGACCTTCAACCTTTGCATTGATTGCTTATACATAGCTAACCTATTGAGTGCCTCTCTCAACCTTTGAGGGGAGTGATATTCTCTGATCTTCAAGCTATGTGGTAGTGTGTTCCATCTCCTTGAGCAGGCATGTGTACTATCATCTCCTAGTAGACTAAACATATCCTCAAAATGTGAAATTTCTTGCTCTTAGGCAACAAGATTATCTAGGTGCCAATTGAGGATCATTTTCAATTTGATTATGGTTTCTATTTAGGGCCATGGGATTTGATTGTTCAACTCTAATGAAAAGAGGTTCATTTTTCTCTCTAGCCAATATTCCTTTCATCTCTGTGGCCCTTGACTCCTCATGGTTCATCCATGATGCCAAAACCATTAATTTTAGATATCCTAACTCAACATTAGGATCCCAAACATTCATTTTTGTGAGGGCCATGTTGTGCAAGTAAAACTTATCCATTTTGGCCTTATCCTCTAGTGCACTTTCACCACAAAGATCAATAAAATGCCTGTAGTCCTCAAATGGAATGGTGCCCCTTTGTGCTAGTGTTGTATTCTGATATTGTAGCCATTGTTATCTGAGGTAAAGAGCATAGGATTTAGCTCGCATCCTACATTGGATGGCCTCCAAGGAGAGGCTAGCCATACATGTTAGTTGGTTTTACCTTTCATGAAACTATGCTCTCAAACATGCATTTTACTTCTCAAGTTGATTTCTCATTATTTCTTTTTTGTCCCTTGGTGTAGGGGAATATTCCATCTCAATAGGGATTTTTGTAATATTTGTGGCTTCCCTTGTTCTAAAATGCAGAGGGGTTTCCCTCCTTCTTTTCCCTTTCTTCTTGACTGGGTGTTGAGAGCAATGAAGGTAGTTGCAGCCTCCCTCGTAGGGGCCTCTGGAGCCACCCTAGGTGACTCTTCCTTGTCTTATTACCCTTATGCTTCAATAACTTCTTCCTCTCTTTTTTTATTTTTTCTTCCTCTTGCTGTTGTTTCTCATCTCCATCAGTTTCTTCCTTCATTTCCTCTTCGGTTTCAGCATCCTCCTCCTCTTTTGCTTGATCATGTTCCTCTATATTAGTTTCTTCTTCATCCATCTCATCGGCATCTATATTTGTATCTTATTCTTCTTGGTTTGCCTCCTCCTCATTGACAAAATGAGTAACATCATAGGTGAGGGTTTTGATTTCATCCTCTGCTAGTAAGTCTCTGAAGACTGACCATGTTATAGGGATTCTAAGGTTTTGGAGGGCATTCTCAATCAAGATCCTAATCAACCCATGGTGAGAGAACTATTTGGAATTCCCTTCCTTTACTTTGTTGCTGGAGTCTCTAAGTGATTGCATCAAGAAATAGGGTATGTTGAGTCTTTGGTGAATTGGTGTTTCTACCCCAAATCTTAATTCTTCAAGCATGATCCTAAAATGGTAGCCATTAAAAACATTGTATCTACCCTCACATGAGATATATTTGATGAGTTGGTAACCTACCTCATTCCATGGGTATGGAAACCTATCCCTCCTTACTCCATTTTTATCCTCTGTGGGTTCTTCACCTTCTAAAACTAATTTCCTTTTTGCCACATGACTATCTGCTTTGTCTTCTTTTCTCCATGGAATTCCTAGGGGAAGTGTGGTGACCCTATTGATGAGATCTGAGGTGAGATCTATAGTGAGTCTTCTAACTATAACAGTGGCATGGATTCTATTGTGTGGAGTGAGGGAATGAGAAAATTAATAAGCCACCTCATCATCATACCTTGTGAAGTTTTCGAAAAACCCCATCCATTGGTCTCTCATAAAGATTTCAAGCACTTGGATTGTTGTTGTATCCTCACAGTGTTTGTGGGTTCTCTCCTATTAAACTCTCATGTAATCTTGCTTGTGAGGCTTGAGGAGGAAATGATAGGTTTGACACAAGAATTTTAAAGTCAGGAGAAAATAGAATTTCCTGTGTATGTACTTCACCTCCCACATTTGTTATATCCACTAGCTTTTAGAGAATTTCTAGATCATTTGCTTGTAAATGGGGATGGATTTTTAGATCCCACCTCTTCAAAATGGTGGAAGTGGACAATTCTTGTGATATTCCCTCTTGAACCCTTCTATGCCTATCCTATAGACTACCTATATGTATCCTATAGACTGCTCCTCTAGACTGTTCCTATGCATGCTCATGTAGAAATTCTCTTCAAGAATGATGGATCCTTGCTTCTGGTGGGTGGCCAGAGTTATAAGAATGACTTGAGTGAGGGTGTTTTGAGGAGGTGGAATGCATGAATGCATGGAAACAATTTTCTGTTTCCCACTCCTTGTAAGCAGCTCCCACCTCGTAGATCCATAGTTAACCACTTCTTGTCCTACTCCTCCTCTATATTTTAATTGACTGTGGCCACGTGTGAGAGGACACCTGGTTTTGTATGTGATTATTGAACGAAGGTGGCCAAGTTAACTGGCCACCTTTTCACTTATAAACCAACTACCTCATAACCTTTACAACTTTTGATCAAATTATGCATATGAGTGAGTGAGCGGGATACTTACTGTGGTCTTGATGCCATGCTACAGTTGTCAGAAATCAGATGTGTTGCGTTGTTTAATTGTTGCATGGTCATTCTTCTTCCTCCTCTACTGGCTGCTGTCTACTATATGTTGTCTGGATGATCTTAGTGAAGACCTGTAGCTGATGGTTGATATGTTGTGGGATAGGCTACTATAGGACCTAAACAACCTACCATTCACCCTCAGATTTCTTCCTATAGGTTTTCAGGGTATCCTATAGCAATACAAGGGATCGTGTAGAAAACACAGTCTTCGCCTGAATTGAAGCAATGAAGTGAAAAAAACAATGGAATTTATGGTGGGATGCATGGTAAGGAGTGGAGGAGATGAATATATGTGAGGGAGGGTTCCCTTGCGATCTTCTCTTTTCTCCTTGATTGTTGTTCTCACCTACCTGCACATAACAATTATGTCTTTTTTCTCTTCTTTTTTTTTCTCTCTTTTTTTTCTTTTTTTTTGTTGAAGAACACCTAGGCTGCCTTAGAGAGGTTCTCACCCTAGATGTTTTCCCTCGGCACCTCAAGGAAAGTTCTCACCTAGGGATCCTCCTATTCTTATTTTCCATTTCTTTCATCATTGGGCTGCCTCACGAGGTTTTCAACCCAAAGATGGGACTCAGGCACCTGAGGGAGGTTTTCACTTGAATCCTTATTATTTTCCTCTCTTTTCCTTTTTAGTGACCTGATGAGGGAGAAGCTAGAACTTGCTCCACCATCATCACTGTCTTATTTATATTGTCAATTAACTCTTGTTTTGATAAAGGCCTCCTATAAATTTTCAATTGGTGTCCATCAACTGTTAATGGAATGGCTTCTTCATATATAGTTCTAATTTGCACTGAACCATCATCATGGAATCTTTCCACCACATAAGGTCTGAACCATCTTGTCCTTAGATTGCCCTTCAAGTATTCATACCTTGAATCATATAATAATTACCAATCGCCTTCTTGAAATTGTTTCTCCTTAATATGTCTATCATGTCAGATCTTCCTCTTAAGTTGAACTGTCTATGTATGTAGGAGGGATTTCATTTTGAATTCATCCAAGCTATTCAAATGGAACAATCTTTCTTTCTATGAATGACTGAGATCCAAATATAGTTGGGCTACCATCCTCAATGTGTTATATTCAAACTCAATGGACAACAAAGCCTTTTTCCCATAGACCAGCTCATAGGGTGTGAATCTAGTGGTGGTCTTCCATGTTGTATTATAGGCCCAGGTCTCCTCAACTAGTCTCTCTACCCAATCTTTCCTGCTGCTACTAACTACCTTGGTCAAGATGTTTTCTAGTGCCTTATTTTTCACCTACACTTTCCCATTAGCTTGTGGTTGATAAGGAGTGCAGGTCCTATGGTTGATTTTTTGATGGCTAGGTAGTTCTTCAATCATGTTGGAGGTAAACTAGCTGCCTTGGTCTGTGACTAGCTCTCTAGGATTCACAAATTTGTAGAAAACATTCTCCCTTAGGAACTCAACCACCTTCTCTTCTATTGCTGCCTTAATTTCCTTGTTTTCGGCCCACTTAGTCAGATAACCAGTGCACACAATAATGTATTGTTTCTACTTTGAAGGAGGGTTGATAGGCCCAATGAAGTCTATGGCCCACTTGTGAAATGGCTTGAAAGTCACTTGAGGTTGTAGGGGCATTTCATCTCTTGGAGTAGGCTTTCCCATCCTTTGGCATCGATCACACTGAATAATGTACTTATTCACATTCAGATGAAGAGTGGGCCAATAATAGCCTTCTTGTAACAATTTGAATGTTTTCCTCCTTATTGCAAAGTGACCTCCATAAGGCCCATCATGACAGGTTAGAGGGATATGAAAATCTTCCTCTTCCCTTACACATCTTCTCAAGATTTGATTTGGTCCAAGTTTGAAAAGCTTTCCCCCAATCTAGGTGAAGGGGGCGCTTTTCCTAACTATCTTGCTCTTTTATTTGGAGAGCAAGTTTGGTAGGAACTGTGCTGATACCAAATAGTTTACTATATCAGAAAACCATGGGGAGAGAACTAAAATAGCAAACAAATGCTCATCTGGTAACTGGTCATCCACCATTCCTTCTACACCTACAGGTAGATTCATCCTAGATAGAAAGTCTGAAACAACATTTTCCTTACCAAGTTTATCAACAATAGTTAGATCAAACCACTGTAATGAAAGCAACCATATTATAATTCTAGCATTCACATCTCGTTTGTTCATTAAATATCTAATTGCAGCATGGCCAGTATGCGAAAATGTTTGGTCGCCTGTAATGTAATTCCTAAATTTGTTTAATGAATGCACAACAGTGAGGAGTTCCTTTTCAGTTAAAGTATAATTTAGCTCAGCCTTTGACAAGTTATTACTGATAAAATAGATGGCATCGGGAAAATTCTCCTCCACCTAACCTAAGGTTGCTACTATGGCTTTGTGAGAGGCATCAACATGAATATGAAAAGGGAGGGCCCAGTTTGGGCCTGGAAGAATTGGTGTAGTGGTCAACTTACCTTTTAAAATTTCTAAGGTCTCTTGACCTCTTTTTGACCATATAAACTCTGAATCTTTGGCCAACAACCCAAATAGAGGAGAGGCCAACTTGCTGAAGTGATTTATGAACCTTTGATAATATCCATCTAACCCCACGAAACTCCTAACCTCCCTCTACTTTTGAGTAGTTGGGACCCTTTGGATGATTGCTTTTTTTTTGGGTCCACCTGCAATCCTTGATGAGATATTGAATGACCTAGCATGGTATCTTGAGTCATTAGGAATTCACATTTTTCTAGACTGAGAGACAAGTTCATTTCAATGCATTTGTACAATACTTTACCTAGGTTAGTCAGGGCTTCTTGAAAATCACAACCATAAGGTGTAAAATCATCCATATGGATTTCTACTGTATCATGTACTAATTCAGCAAAAATACTCAAGACTGCTCTCGAGAAAGTGGCAAGAGCACTACATAGGCCAAAAGGAAGGACCCTATAGGGAAAAGTACCACAAGGACAGGTGAATGTGGTCTTATCGTGGTCTTCTGGGAAGTTTTGGATTTGGTTGTACCCACTAAATCCATCTAGGAAAGAGAAAAATGTCTTCCCTGCCAAGCCATATAACACTTGGTTAATGAAGCGTAGGGGGAGATGACCCTCCTTTGTGGCTTTTTTCAACTCCTTGTAATCTACATGAATCATCCACTTACCATTTTTCATGGGAATTACCACTAAAGGAGAGACCCACTCACTGTCATATATAGGGTAAATGAATCCTGCATCTAATAGTTTTTGCAGCTCCTCTTTGACAATATATTTGAGAGTGGAATTAATCCTCCTTTGTGGTTACCTGAGTGGCTTGCAACCTTCTTTGATGTATATGTGTTGAGTACACACTGATGGGTGCACTCCCTTCATTTCCTTGTAACTCCAAGCAAAGGCTTCTAGGTTTTCTCTCAACTTGTTGCATAGATTTTCCTCTTCTAGAGCAGAAAGAGATGGATTAATTTTCAAAGATTTATCTGGGCCAAATTCTATGGTTTTAACATGGAGTGGGTTGGAATTGACCAAGCATAAGTCAACTAGATGATTGTTTTGGGATTCCCTTACTTCCTCTTCTAATGGTAATGAACTATGAGTTTGACATTGCAGCAGGTGTTCAACTAAGTCATCCACGTCTTGCTATCCTCCTCCTATGTTTGCTTCCAAAGCATAAAGTTGGGCTGAATAAATCTTATCTTCTTCCTCCTCCTCCAACCATAAAGGTAAATCATGCTTTAGAGAAGGTTGAGCAGGAGGGTATAGGACTAACTATTTGGACATATGCCCATTATTAATGTTCATATTCTGAGCTCTACAACTAATGTAAGAATTAGTTGTGGCCAACCATGGCCTCCCAAGGATGAGGTGTAACCAGTAAGATTAGCCTTAGGCTATAGAACTAGAAAATCTGTAGGGTACTCCCAAGAGTCAATGGAGACCATCACATCCTCCACAATTACCTCAGGGGTGGTTGTGGAATGGTCTACAAGTTGCAGAACTATTGTGGTCTTCATCAATGACCCTTGGAGGTTGATCTTGAGCATGGTGTTCTTAGTCATCACATTATTGGTAGCCCCAAGATCAATCAGAGTGAGTGGGACAATGGTTCCATTGATGTGCACATCTACTACAAGGCTTCCAAGGTCTAAATATTTTGGATATATTACCTACCCCAGCATTAAGTTAGACAACTTCCCAATGACATTAATGGCAGCGGCATCCCTTTTTCTTCTTCTTGGATGCTTGAAGCACTTCTCCTTAATCAAATTATTGTAAATGGAAACATCTTTTATTGCCTAGAGAAGGGGAATCGTAACACATAGATTTTTCAATTCTCCAAGAAGTTCAGTTTCTTCTGGGGTAGGCTAGACTGGTTGGGCTAATCTCTCAGGAAACGATGGATTTAGTTTAAGTTTTATTTCCTCTCTTTCCTCCTCAACCTCCCTATGTGGAGAGGGAGGTCAGTTATCTGGGAGAATTCTCCAAAATCTTAGGTTGATCTCTTAGATTTCTACAACATAAGCTGGGTATGATGTCTCTTCATTGTATACTTGTTGAGCCTACCTATTGTTTGGGTTTGGATTTGGATGGGCAGGCATCTCGGGTTACTTGGGTGGCGTAGAGTGTAGGATTTGTGGTTGGGTAGGTGGTGGAGGCAATAGAGCTAGATCATTGTTGTATTGCGGCCTCCACCCATGGAGTGGTGTAATCCATTCAGGTTGTGGTGGCATGTAAGGTTGAAATGACTAGATGGCTGGCTAGGAATGATACTGAGATGCATAGAAGCAAGGAGGGGGTGTAGACTAGGAAGGATGGGCAGGTGGTTCCCAAGAAGGTATACATGTGGTTTGGTTGGGGTTGTAATATGCATTGGATGACCCTTACATATCCCGTTTGTATGGTCTACGCCTAAGAGGTCTCCTTTGGTTGATGTAGCAAAGCTACGTAGTGACCCCTTCAGCTCCTTGATATAGAGCTCTGAGTTCAAGTAAAGAAGGGCACTTGTCTCTGGAGTGGTTTTCTTCATTGACTGAGAAAATCTCAATGCATTTCAATGGACATTCGTTCCTGGGATGCCTTCCGGTGCACCTAGGAAAAAAGATGGCCAAGGCTCTCTCTGGTTCCTCTTGCTTCCTTTTGATATTAATGGTGTCCAATTGCAAGGCAAAGGTTTGCAGCATCTCACTTTTGAAATCTTCCAGCATATTTCTAATTTCACCCTTGATGAATAGTTGGAAGATGATGTACTACCCATAGGTTGACTACTCCTACCCTTTTTCCTGTTCGCCCTAGACTGGTTTCTAAAGACAACCTTGATATCCTCATAAGGTAATTGGTAGATATCTCCTCCTTCTAACAGATGTAAGGTATCTAGAAGATCTTCCCTTAATCCTCTAAATAGGACCAACTTTAGTGACTCAGGGTCAAGTGTGAAACTAACCGTTTTGTAATTGAGCTGAAATATTTCTTTGTAGTCTTCTAAGGATTCATCCTAGCCCATGGTCATCCTGAAAATATCTTCTTTATTAAACCTTGACCTATAGAAACCCCTATAGTTTTTGTTAAACACCTGTTGCATCTAAGCCCAAGTTGTGATGCTACCTCCAAGTAAACCCATGAACCAGCACAATTCTGCATCCTTGAGGGTAGATGGGAATTGTTTTAAATTTTTCTCATCATCTATATAGTTATAGGTTCGACATATAACAACAGACTCAAATAGGAAAGTGTTAGGGTCCTCTATGGTCAGGCCATGGAAATGAGGTAGAGCAGAGGGGCTTATTCTCTTAATCTTAGTGTCCCCATTGGTTTCCTTGATGGTGAAGGCACCCTGAATTCTCTTTATATTTCCTCTCTCATTTCAATTTTTAGCCATTGTTTGAGTAAGAATGGGTTCCTCTTCTTCTTCTCCCCTGTAGTTTCTTCAAATATGTCAAGTTTCTCACCTAAGGGTTCCTCTAGTTCACAACCACCAAATAAGAGAGAAGGTTGGTTGTTGGATGCAGTGGGGGTATTTGGAATTTTTTTTTCCTAAACTGTCCCTACTCCTACGAGGCTTGAAAGGAAATATTTTTGGGTGGGTTTATGGAAGGTCTTTTTAGCAAGAAAGTACTTTGTCAAAATGAAATTTTTGATTGAATGAAAACTATTGGAAGAAAGAAACTACTTGCTGAATTGAAATTCTATTTGTAGCATGGAAAGGAAAGAAGATAGTGAAAAATGAATAAAAGGAAGATACTAGATTACTTTTGTAGAAATAAACCAATGGAAGAAAATTGAATACTAGAAATAGAAGAAAAGAGAGCAGGGATCACATTCTACTCTAAGACCTCCCCGACAATGGCGCCAAAAAGTGATAAGTGTCAGTATTGCAGCAAGGATGTTTAAACTCCTTGGATACTAGCTTTACTTATCAACCCGAGGTTCATACAAACTTGGAGGTGACAGTGCTATATGCATAACTAGAGGTGAAGGTCCTGCTTGTTGTCACTTGTTCATCTCACAAGAGACCCCAAGGGTTCTGAGCCAGACTTCTATAGAGTAGGAAGAAGCTTGATTCTTTGATGGAAGAAGAGAAAATCTATTCTAAGAGAGATAATCTACTACAGTAATGAAGAAAACAACATGCAATGCTAAATCACAACATATCCTAATCAACCATTTAAACAACTAAAGTAAGCAGAATTGCTAAATCAACACTAACCTAATGCTAATATCTAAGTCATAGAAGTAAAGAGCATCAAACCAAACTAATGTCTGATGCGATAGCCATTGGATCGATGGTGCGACAAATCGACGGTGGAGATTTGGAGTGCATGAAGTAGGTGGAATAATTCACGATAGTCATTGGATCAAGTTGGACATATCGAAAATGGAGATATGGAGCACATAAAGTCAAGCATTGAAATGAATCAGATGGTTATTAGTCAGGTTTATTGTGGATCGGATGGTAAGGAGATCTATGGGTATAATCCTTGCTAACATGCTAACTAAAGAAAAAGGCACAAAGGGGAGCAAATTAAAACATAACCAATCTACACTACATTGCTGTAATGGAAATGTAGCTACTTAATCAAATGAACAATTAAACCATAATCCTATGCGCTACACTGTTGTAATGGAAATGTAGCTACTTAAGCAAATGACCGTTTAAATAATGAATCCATGCATTACCCTATTGTAATGGAAATGCACCTACTTAAGAAAATGAAGGATTAAACCATGAACCTATGATACAATACATGTACAATAAAGAGGAGCTAGCTACTAGGGTTGGTACCTAACCCAAGAGCTTTAGCCCTCTGAGTTAACTCAGTGCTAGCTCAAAACAAAACTCATTGTTATTATCAAAACAATGGATTACATCAATAACTGTCACAAGTCTTGTAGCTCGAAAGTAAAGTAAATTTTTACAATTAAAAGTCTAAATCCTACTGAGCTCTTAGTGCTCTCTACTTATACGATTTATGTCTCCAATGACTTCCTTAAAATTAGGGAGGCTCATCTCTCAAACAAGAGATCAACTGGTGCTTTGACTTCCACTTGCTCGGGCGCCTTCTAGTCCTCATGATTTGGCTGCTTGCACTCTGAGCTGATGGAGGAATATTCGAATGGAGGGGTAGTAACTGAGGAGGATTTATAATTACTCTCCCTTGTCCCATTTGTGTTTTGACCAAGGTATTTGCTAAAATTCCTTATTGTTATCCTTTAATCCTGCATTAAAGGCACATTAGACCAGAAAGCAAAATATCCAACTCCAACTCTTCTCATAAAGAAAATATAATCAAAAGTATGCAATAAGTTGTGAGAATAGTTGGTTTGACTAAGCTAGGAAGTGAATTAAGGCCCATATAATTACCCAATGATGAGGCTCATCAATGATGGAGAACTTTGCCCAAATCCTTCAACAGCTACCCACAGGTGATGCATATTCATCCAACAGCCACTCTGGTGATGCCACTCCTTTTAAGTTGAAGTGAACTTTGATATCCCATATTTAAAGGCCTGATAGATGCATATGCCATATATAAATGATTGAATATGTTGGAAGCACATTTTTTAGTTCATGACTTTTCCAACCTAGAAAATATTACTTTCGCACTTCACAAAGCTGCCCCACATGTTAAGGACTGGTGGGAAACATATTGTGAACAAAAGGATGAGAGTGAATCTTCGTTGTTTTCAGTCGCACCCACTTAGGATTCTTTCCGAGATGCCATCAAGGAATAGTATTAACCTATCGAGAGCTATGAAGATAAGTGCATAAAGTGGACCATGCTACAACAGGGAATGGACCAAGGTGTGTCAGAGTTCACAAATATTTTCCATACTCTTCGTACAAAGCTGGGTGTGAAGGATACTGAGCATAATTTGGTGCTCAATTAGTGTGGCTCTCTATACAAGTACATCGAGGACGAGATGGATTTCATGGACATTTCCTTTCTTGGCACAACGTACCTATACACTGTCAACATTGATCAAAATTTTAAACAGAAGAAGTAGGGCTTTGGACCTGTGAATCCAAAGCAAGGAAAAGGCACACCCAAAACATAGAATAGAGGACCAAACCAAGGCGAGGCTACCCAGGACAGCCTGCCAAATCCACAAGAAAAGAAGAACATGATGAAGACAAAGAAGGACACGGGAAAATTGTGTGAGTTCCATAAGAGCTCCACTCACAATACAAGTGAGTTTCAGGCCAAACAGTCATTGGTGGTTGAGCTAAAGGCTTCTAAATCAGATGCATGTTTTGACTCTAAATCAAAACCCAATAAGGGAACTAGGAAAGGGGGAATAGTTCCACTGTGGCCACCACCAAGATCCATAAGATTGAGCCTGTAGATCCAGAGGGGGCGAATGCCTCTTCCACTAATAGATGTGGGTCAAGGGTTCTCTGTTACAGTTCATTGTCGACAGTGTCAGCCAAAAGAACCTCATTTGAGCATAGTTCATGAAGCAGTTAGGCCTAAAGACTACAACACATCCACAAACATACACCATGGGGTGGCTTCCCCAACGACGAGATCTTCGCATTAGCCAACAATGCCACCTTCCCTATAGCATCAAGCCCTTCATGGATGAGGTACTATGTGATGTTTCTCCTCTTGAAGTTTGTGATATATTGTTAGGAAAACCATACTTGTGGAAGTGACATGTTGTATATGATTCTAGATCTCACTCTGTGATTATCACCTTGGCCAAAAGGTTTTAGAGGATACCGGAAGTAGCCCCACCTATCGCCATCTCTTTGATCACTGCAAAGCAATGTAGTAAGATCATTTGCTAAACCGAGAAATTTGTTTTCCTTATGATTTACCCTCAGGGCAAGAAGAAAGTTGTGGCCACGACTTGAAGGCATGGATCCTCTATACAATAGTAGCAAAATATGGACAAGGTTATGGAGGATTATATAGATATCTTCATCTCACCTATAGGGGTACCTCTGCACTATCAGGTCAAGCACTCCATCATTCTTACCCTGGGCACACAGCTGCCCAATGAGCGATCTATGCATGCTCTGTTCTAGAGAATGATGAGATGAGGAGGCAGATTTAAGAATTATTTCAAAAAGGGCACATGAGGCCAAGCTCATCACCATGTGGGAGCCCGATTGCATTGGTACAAAAGAAGGTTGGGACCTCGAGGCTTTGTATTAACTACCGACCGTTGAATAAGATCACTGCCCAAAATAGGTACCCAATCCCATAAATTGATGACCTTCTTCACTAGCTCAAAGGGGGAAAATATTTTAGCAAGACTTCCGTGAAGTCAAGTTATCACCACTTGTTTGTCAAACCCTCTGATGTGTGGAAGATTTCCTTCAAATCCAAGGAGGGAATTTTAGAATGGTTGGTCATGTCATTTGGATTGATGAATGCCCCTGTAGCCTTCATGAGGCTGATGGATGACATCTTGCAATCCCTGACCAATGAATTCATGGTGGTGTATTTTATATGACATCTTGATATTCAGCTAGAGTTGGGACATGCACCTCCACCATATTCGACAGGTCCTTCAAACACTACGACAACAAAGGTTGTGTGCTAACTTGGAGAAATGTACCTTTTGCCTGACCGAGGTTCAATATCTTGGGTACATAATTGATGATCAGGGTGTACATGTGGAACGATATAAGATACAAGTCATTCGGGAATGGCCAGCCCCAACCACTCTAACAGAGCTCCGCAACTTTTTGGGTCTTTCCAACTTCTATGATAGGTTCGTGTTGGGGATCTCTCATATCACTTGGCCTTTAAGTGAAGTCACCAAGGGTGGAGAAAAAGCAAAGTTATTTTGGTTTGAAAACCAATAGAAAGCACTCTCTGAGTTGAAGAATCACCTCTGTTATGCACTGGTGCTCACATTACTAGACCTGCAACAAACATTTGTGATTGAGAGAGATGCCTTCCGTTATGTTATTGGTTCAGTTCTTACTCAACATTAGCATCCAATGGCTTACCATAGTGAGACACTTTCAGACACAGTCTAAAAGTATCCCACTTATGACAAAGAAATGTATTCCATTATGTAGGTCTTCCCTCAATTGCACCATTACATGATGGGGAAGGAAATGGTTATCCACACAGGCCACCGACCTCTACAGTTCATATAGACACAAGGGAAGTTGTAGAATGATCACCATCAGAAATGGTTCACCTACCTATAACAATTTCATTTGAACATTAAGTATAAGAAGGGAAACACCAATAATGTCACTGATTGCCTCAACCGACCACTTGTCATGGCTTGATCACTGTGCTCGACTCCTGTGGGCAAGAGACATAAGAGTGGCCACATATTTATAAGAGTGATCCAAATTCAACAGCACATAGTAGATAGTCCTTGAATGGAAGCAAGTTCCAAATTTACACTTCGAGGATACACTATTATGCCACATGGGACACATCTGTTTTCCTTTAAGCGAGTATGCCAAGTTGATCTATGAGGTGCACTACAGTCGAGTTGTTGGACATTTTGGAGTAGAGAAAACAATGATGTTATTTCAAAAGTATTTGATTGGCAAAAACTTTGTGAGGATGTTGCGAAGTACATTCGATCCCGCACTACCTGCGCCATTGCCAAACCAACCATTAGGAAGCAAGGCATGTATACTCCTCTACCTACTGTTAGTTGGCCTTAGGAATCTATCTCCATAGATTACATGTAGGGCCTTCCTTCTACTAAGCACGACAACCATTGTGTTTTCATGGTCATCGAGAGATTCTCTAAGATGGTCATCATGGTAGCCTGCAATAAGAGTATCACAACAGAGGCCACTACTAACATCTTCTTCGAGTTTGTATGGGTACACTTTTGGATCCTACAATCCACTGTCTCAGATCGAGACACCAGATTCCTAAGTGAATTTTGGTCAAGTCTCTCCTCGATGTTGGATACAGAACTTACTAAGTCCAGGGCCTTCCATCCCCAAACTGATGGCCAATCAGAGGTTGTCAATAGGATGATCGTACACATTCTATGCATTTACAACTTGAAGCATCCACACGCATGGGATGAAAGCCTCCCCTATGTCCAACAAAACTACAACAGATCTCTCCACAGCTCAATGGGCCACAACCCCTTTCATGTAGGGCTCGGATTTCAGCCATTATGTCCCATTGACGTGGCCATACCATTTGCAGCTACTCTGGCAGATTCGGCTAATGTCTAGTCTAAAGTCGACAGGGCTAACAAATTCAATGAGCATATTCAATACATCCAGTAGCAGGTCCATGATATATTGGACAGAGCCAATGCTAAGTACAAGAAGTGCCATGACAAACATCAAGTGCCACACAAGTTCCAGGTGGGTGACAAAGTTTGGCTACATTTGCAAAAGGAGTGCCTCGCTAGACCCCACCACAAGCTTCGCCCACTCCAATACGTTCCATACACCATCACCAAGGCTGTAAGGGAACTTGCCTTCGAGATTAGCATTTCATTGTTCCTTGGTATGTACCCAATGTTTAATGTAGACCACCTTCAACTATACTTTCCACCATCGCTCAACACATCCAACATTGTAGAACAACTAACACCAACAGAGCTAAACCCAAACTGCATGTAACAAGCCACCACTGACTGAATAATGGACACACATATCAACAACACTTGCCAACAAAAGATCCAACTATATCAAGTTGTCAAAGCTGGCCAACTCCTTCACCAAGGCAATTGGCTCACTAGAGACCAAGTTCAGCAAGAGTTTCCCCATCTCATGGAGGCACTCAGCATAATGGGGGCCATTGCTTAAGGGGGGAGGAATGATATAGGTCAATATTGGTGGCCACTCGCCTATTCCACTTGGACCACCAACACTATCTCTTTTAGTTTTTCGGTTTCCTTAATTGTAGCACAATTTACTAATTTTAGTAGTTTTTCGGGTCGTGAACTTCCAAAGCCATTTTGAGGTCCTAAATGATGTTTTTAGGGAAAGTGGAGAGACTGAAAGTGTCCCAAACCTACCTAACCATTTCCCCTCAGCCTTTTCTTTGAGATCTTCAAAATGAGGTATTATGGTAGGTAAAGAGAGTTCATATGCAAAAGTTACGACCTCGGGAAGTTGATGTACTAATTTACCCAAATGGAGCCCACTGTTTTGATGCTTCATCTCCTAGGGTTAGGTTTTTTGATGTTTAGGGTCTCCCATTATTTCTCGATAATAAATAGGCCTTTGAGCCTCATTGTAGCATAGTTCATAGGCATGTAGCCGCCACATCTTTTCTCAGAGATAAGCTACCATCACCCAAGCTATCTTATTTCCATTCAGTTTGTAAGCATAGTTCAATATTTATGATTATATATGTAAGTTATTTATTTCTTATTTATGTTTGGGTCACTAAAGCTAAAAAGGCTAACAACTTAATTGAGTGCATTAAACACATCCTCCGGAAGGTCCATGATATATTAGACAAAACCAATTCTAATTAAAAGAAATTCCATGACCAACATTAGGTGTCGCACAAGTTCTTGATGGGCAACAAAGTTTGGCTACATTTACAGAAGGAGTAGCTCGCTTGACCCCACTGCAAGATTTTTCCACTTCGATATGAGCCATACACAATTACCAAGGTTGTTTGTGACAATGCCTTCAAGCTTAACATCTCATTGTTCCTTGGTTTGCATCCAGTGTTCAATGCAGACCACCTTCGGCCATACTTTCCACCATGGCTCGGCACATCCAACATTGTATAACAAATCACACCAACAAAGCTAAAATGATATTGCATGGAACAAGCCACATTTGGTTGGATCATGGATACACAAATCAAGAACACTCGCCAGCAGAGGATCCAACTATATTGGGTTGTCAAAGCTCACGAAGTCCTACACCAAGGCAAGTGGCTCACTAGGGACCAAGTTGAGGTGAAGTTTCCCCATCTCATGGAGGCACTCAACGCAACGGGGAGGATTTGTTCCTAATGAGGTAGGATTGGTCGAGGTTGATATTGTTGGCCATCTGCCTATTCCACTTCGACCCCCAATATCATCTCTTTCAGTTGTTTCAATTTCCTTCATTGTAGCACAATTTACTATTTTTGGAAAATTTTCAGGTCCTAAACTTGTGGAGCCGTTTCGAGGCCCTAAACAATGTTTCTAAGGAAAACTGAGAGACTCAAAAGCCTTCAAGCAAATTTGTAAATTTTTTTCAGCCTCTTGTTCGGGAGCTTTAAAACAGGCCATTATGATAGCCAAATGGTAATCATATGCCAAAGTTACAACCCCAGGAAGTTGATGTACCAATTTGCCCAAATGAGGCCCAGCGTTTTGGTTGTTCATCTCATAGGGTTAGGTTTTTGGATGTTTAGGGTTTTCCATTATTTTTCAATAATAAATAGGTCCTTGAGCCACATTGCAACACAATTTAGAGCCATGTAGCCGCCATATCTCTTATGAGAGATAAGCTACCATTGCCCAAGCTAGTGTATTTCCATTATGTTTGTAAGCATATTTTATCATTCTTATATTGATGAAATGAATTTTTATTTCTACTGCATCTATGTATTTACAGCTATATCTGTAATTTGTTGCATTTTTGTTTAATTTCAGATCACCATGACATAGTGATAACAACATATATTTTCCAACAATGAGAAAAATTGATGACAACAGTAGTAACATCATGCAATAAGGAGTATTCAATAGACCATAATGAAAACAATGAACCATTAGAAGCTTAAAGGATGCTCCTCATGAACCAATAGCGTGTAGAAAATTAATGTCGGAACCAAAATGCCAATAGTAAATTGACGGAAATATGTGAGAAGTTCCCCATAAATTTATCCGACATCATTACCATTACGAAGAACCATACACAATTGTCCAATTCAAAATTCACATATACATATGTGGGTCATTCATTATAACCACACACATAATATGAAATGTTGATTTTTATAGGCATAGCTCCCCTTAACATGTCATGTTTTTTCCTGGTGAGAGCTACCTCGTCTGATGTAACATTAGTAAAAACTCAACAACATATGGAATTAGGATATGCATGCATATCCCCCCCAAGATCATAGTTCCTATTATGTTAGAGAAATTACAAGAGTGAAGAGGGAGGAATAATTCCCAACTTATGTCTTATATACTCAAACAAATCACGAGGAAGGGGTTTGGTGAATAGATCTAAAACTTGTTCCTTTAAAGGAATATATTCCAACTTAATTTTATATTGAATAAATTGCTCTATGAGAAAATAGTATTTGATTGTGATGTGCTTAGTTGTTGAGTACATGACAAGATTTTTAGATATATTTATGACACTATTGTTTTCACAAAGAATAGGTACAGGCTGAAGACAAGTGACTTGAATTTCTTGTAATGTTTGGATCAACATATTCTACCTTAGTAGTTGATAAAGACGTTAGAATTTGTTTCTTACTAAACCAAGAAACTAAGTGAGGTCCCAAATAGAATGCTTCTCCACTAGTACTTTTGTGCTCATCAACACTACGTGCCTAATATGCATCTATGTAAGCATGAATTGTAATAAATGTGTTTTTTGGATACCATAATCCAAGGCCTTCCATTATTATTCTTTCACACAAGGGAACTAATCAAGCATGTATTCAATACAACTTTATATATTTCATATCCGAACCTTCTCCTTGCTCCCTCATGCACACTTATTCCAAATCAAATCACACATGAATAATTAATTACATTTCACACTACAATCCTTGATCTCCTTCGCCTTATATAGATTTTTCCTTTCTGAATACCATAGAAACTTGTTAATGTTGTTGGTATTCATTGGACACAATCAAATAGATGTTGTTGTCATAATACTATGGGTGATTACCATGGTAATAGCTCCTCATTACTATTTTCCATGGGTAGGATTTCCATACACGACTTTTGTTCATAGAACCTATGTATGTATGTGACTCTTCTTCACACGAGCCACGTATACTTTTCAAAATCCACATTTTCATCTTCTCTTGCCAACGTAGTTCATCATTTCTGCAATAGTTGTACCAATATTCTTGTCCTTTGCATTATTCATATTATAACCAAGTTTCCATCAAGGACATTTTTTAAAGTGGTTTACCATCAAGGAAAACACATTAGCGATAATTCCAACATCTAAAACCATTAGAATCTTCGACTTTTTCCTTATTTGGGGCTAATGTTAGGAAAGTAGCATCTAAATCTTTGAGGATGGTACTAGATTTATGATATTGTTCTACCACCAACAGAAAATCTTCTTGGGCAGAAAAGTGGAGAAACATTCCACCCCCCTTAGCATGTTATATACCTAGGGGGATAATATGGGGTACCAAGGGAGGTATCCAAGGTAATAATGTAATAATGGGATGGGCCATAGTAATAAATAAGGTGGTTAACCCATATCATGTAAGGGACCACAAGTA
>APFE030951045.1:14974-36283 GCA_000404065.3 Pinus taeda | reverse complement strand
TAACACAACTGTAACTCTTTGCGCAAAATCTTACTGCTCTGATACCAACTAATGAAACTGAGAATTTGGGGTTGCCAAAATCCCAATTCCTTTAAAAAAATCTTGATCCTGGACCTGTCTTCGTGATTTCTTCGCTGGTAGAGCATTCATCTCTCCATCATCATCATAATCTTCCTCTGCACTGCATGCTGTCTTTAACAAACATTTACATATAACAAATACATGATATTTGGATCAACAAGCTTGAACACAAGATTTAACTTAATTATACCATACACATAGGCGTAGGCGTACACAATACTAGAACACGTTTCATATATATATACAGAACAAATTACATTCCAGGCTAAGGCATTTCAGCCTTAAAACCCACTCACAATCGACTACATCTTGCTCACTCACTATTTTACTCACAAATAAGATATATCTCACACCCTATCACATTACATTTATATAAGATGCATTAAGAAGAATTGATAAGATTTTCTCCTAGTTTTTCTACAATGAAAGCTCTCCAAAAACCTGCATGGCTGTGTCCATCTTATCTGCTTTAAATTATCCGCTTTAAATTCGCTTTTCTGCTTTAAAACAAGCTTTTCTCTATTCTGATCCTCTGGTCCAGGTTTGCTCACTTAGTTGCTGGTTACTCCCGCATCAAAACTCAAAGTTAGAAAACAATTATGAAGCCGACCCCGTAATTTGGCCCACACCTATATATCAATCAAACCCCTATATATATAAGAAGCAAGTTTTGTTTCAAAATCAAATTCACGCCTCACTCTGCTCCAAATTTTAAGAACCATTCTTCCGAATTGTTGTCCATTCCTCTGATAATCAATTTGCGGTATGTTATTTATGTTCACTGAAATGTTTTCTAATTTTTCGAAGAATAATGGTAACTTAACTTGGGTTTGTTAGTACTGTAGATGATCATAGACTTCTCTGCAAATAATTTGAGATTAGCTTTGTGTGTGTGTTTCAGGATCATATATAGAACCCAATGGATATGCAAGAGATAAATATTCCCATTTCCCTCCATAAGATGAAGATCGATGTACAGAATACAAAAGGTGACTGCAATTTGAGTATTGATGATGGTGATAGCGTTGCAGGTCCAGTAAAAGTGCAGACCCTTTCAGAGCTCCATAAGTTGCAGCAGAAAAAGACAGCTCCCTCCACAGTTCCCAAATCATCAACATCATCTCCTTGTTATTCATCTCAGCAGCAAATTATCTGTGAGGAAGATAAGCGACTACACCAGATGTTGTCCATAAGGTAATAGTTTAATTGGATATTGGCTAGACTAGTGGAATAACCCTTGATGTGAATTGCCGCATACTGATTAGGTTTTGAAATATATACAGTGCTTCTCTCGTATCCTTAACTCGGGAGACAGGACCTCAGATAATTCATGGAGATCCAGAAAAAGCAAAGGGGCAGCCTTTGACGTCCTTAATGTCAACTCCACCTAGTCGTAGTCCTAGTATGAGTGACAGCTCTCTCAAGCTTACTCATGTTTTGTGTAATATTTCTCCTCCAGGTAGGTCATATGTATTCCCAAGAACCAACCAACTAATTTCTCTAACAAACTTGAAAAAACGCTCGTCAATATATTATAGATATCTCTAGATTAAAAACGCAGTAGGACTGGACTGGATTGATACCAATGCCAATGTCTGAATTTGTGTTCACCAGAACTTTACGAGCAAGCTCTAAAATATGAGAAAGGCTCCTTAATCACTTCTACTGGTGCTCTGGCTACATTCTCTGGTGCAAAAACTGGCAGATCTCCAGAACACGAGAGTTGTCAAAGAAGAGACATCCATGGAGGATTTGTGGTGGGGAAGGTATGATGATTCATTGTTATTATTATTCCCTAGAGTATCATTTGAAGTAATTAACTTCACTCTTACCCATTAAGATTTTGGAACATCCCAAAATTTACAATACATTTTGGTACCTAATAGTTTGACATATAAATTAATAACCAGTTATATTAAGGATGGTTTACAGTTGAAAACAAAACAAGTTTTCAGTTGGCAGAATTTCTTTCATCTTGCAGTGGGTCACCCAATATCGAGATGGACGAGCACACGTTTTTGGTGAATTGAGCGCGAGCTGTGGATATTCGAATTCTTTGGACAAGGTTGTTTCAATTAATTACGTTTTTTTAACATCCTCTATCAAATTAATCTTAATCTTATCTTTCTTTTAGTGAAGTTATTTTTTCTTTTTAATTAAATCTTATGCATCTTTTTATGAGATGGCCGTTCCACATATTTTAAGGGTTTTCTCTATATCAGCCTGCCTTGAGCCTTCGGCCTGCCTTGAAGGGGCCCCCCATCACCCCACCTTCCGACCAACAATCAAACCAAACCACCCTTGGTTTATCTTTTATAGATTTTATTTTTCCTCTTCCCATTTATACCCGGCCTCCTTCACCCCTCCAACATCCTTCGGATATTTCCTAACCCCCCACCAACATACCCCCTTTGGTTTATCTTTTATAGATCTCATCTTTCCTCTTTCCATTTTTCCTTCCCCCTTCCCCGGCCACCCCTTGTTTATCTTTTTATATCTTCATCTTCTCTATCCATTTTCTCCCCTTAGTTTCATCTTTCCTCTTACCATTTTTTTTCCCCTTTTGTTCCATTCTTTCCTCACCCCCCATTTTCTCCCCCGGCCTCAACCCCCTTTGGTTTCCATCTTTCCTCATCCCATATATCAACTAATAGAATTTAAAATATTAATTACTTTGTCTTTCTAAATCTATATATATTTAGTATTTTTTTCCTCAATATATTATCATACAAATTCAAATTATCAAATAACAAATAACATCAAATTTAAATTATCAAATAACATCAAATTCAAATTATCAAATAACATATGGGGTTCTTAAAATGATACTACTTATATCAACCACATTGGTTTATATCAGTATTTGATTAATTGAGTTATGGAAATGGTTGCAGGTGCTACTTCATAAGCTTCTTAATTATTTGTGAATGATCAATTCCTCAACTGGGATCCGGAGAACAGGCTCAAAGTCAGGATTATTTCTGCCCGAGCGTATCATTCACTTTTCCTGCATAACATGTGAGAACCAGAAGCCATCCTCATTGCAGCATTCAATTGATCTGCATTGCACTATTCAATTCTGTAGTGCACTTATAATTGGGTACTCGTTCAAAATTAATTACATAACATTGTTTCAACTAAGTAAGTAAGTAATTGAGATTAATGGAGTGCTACCCCCGTGAGCAGACTCACTTTAGCCCAAACAATGTATCATTTTATCAGTGGATACACTGCTTCATGCCCTGATCTGTACTTCACTTCACTTCACTATCCATGAAACTTAAGAGTGCAGAAACCAATCAACCAACCAAGTGTTTTCTACTTTCTCTCGTCATGTGTAGGTTGCAGGAACAGAGGATGGTATTAAGTAACCCTGAGCAACATTCACTATGCTCCACCCAACAAAGTACACGTCAATGTTTGCAGGAAAAATGAAGCAGCATGGCACTACTGCCTGGTTGGTGAATACTGGATGGTCTGGAGGAAGCTATGGAGTTGGTAAAAGAATAAAGCTGGCATATACAAGAAGCATCATTGATGCAATTCACAACAGATCTCTGCTTCAGGCTAGTTACAGTGAGACCTCCATATTTGGCCTCAATGTTCCAGACAAAGTGGAGGGCGTACCTGCTGAGATTCTTCATCCTCAGAACATGGTAAACCGCACTTCTTTCATTTCGATCAATGTAATTATCGCATAGTTTTCAATGATTTGATTCAAACATAAATGTGAGGCAACCCCTTCCTGCGTTTCTTTAGTTTTTGTGAAAAAAATCATCCTCTCACCAAATTGTTTACTTGCACAGTGGGCGAACAGGGATGAATTTGCAGAGACTCTGCTGAAGCTTGCACGTTTGTTCAAGAATAACTTTGAGAAATTCTAAGACTATAAAATAGGAAATGTTTCCACGCTCACTCAGGAAATCCTAGCCGCTGGTCCTCAATACTGAGATTTTTGCACTGCTGAGCTGAATCGCCAATGATTGGATACCAGGTTGTTGGAATTTTATGGTGATTTCAAACACAAAAGATCAGAGAACAACGTTCTGATATTATGATGGAATTTTCTGCTAAATTCCTTAACAAACAGACAACACAAAAATGCTCTGTTTCTGCACAAAAACTGATAATTTCGTTTTCTGGACTTGGTGTTGTAGCAACAGGATTCGGTGTTGCAGCAACGCGGAATAATACTCTGTTTCTGTTAACACAGGAAAAACAGAAAACTGCTTACTGGAAACTGTGTTGCGGCAACACAGTTTGGTGTTGCAGCAACGCTGCTCGTGGTGTTGCAGCAACGCGAGTTTTGACGTCAAGCCACTCGGTGTAACGGCAACACGATTTTGACGCTAAGTCACTTTAAGAAAATTGACGCTTTGGTGTTACAGCAACTAAAACAAGGGGCGTCAAATCACTAGTAGACTTACAGAGTGAAATCAAAGTGTTTTTGACACTTGGTGTAACAGCAACTGAAAATCAGCAAAACAGTAAACTTGTATTCATGAACAGTAAACAAAACTGATACAGTAAACTTAGCTGTTACAAGAGGAACACTTCAGTTCCAGAAATCGATTTTCTATCTCAGAAAATCGTAGGTTCAGCACTGCTGTGCATTTACAGGAGAGACACACACTTGTTCTTCTAACCTTCACTCTTTTCTCTCAGAGTACAAAAACAGAACTGTTGTTCTAAATCTCTTACACTCACACAGAAAACAGAACTGCTGTTCTTTTCTGCTTACACCTTCTTGCGCTTGAAAACAGAACTACTGTGCGTTACATTTATAGGAAAATAAAAATCTGATTAAACAATAAACTAAACAAAATATCTGCTGATGTTTATCTGCGTATTTATTGCAGAAGGCGGTGATGCCTTTTCAGCAAAAATAAGACGGCTGTCTGCAGGGGATTTAATTTCTGAATTTAATGCTCAAAAATATCAGAAGACTTTGCGGCACCGAACAATCTGAAATAATTGCTGTACATCAAATCTTTGTTCAGCATTTATGTGATGCAGTTGGAATTAAATTCCAACACAGGTTACCTATCCATTCATATTTTATTTTTGTTGGAACTTTGAAATGGGTGGGTTTTTTTCAAGGAAAACCGTTGAGCTGAATCTCCAATGATTGGATACCAGCTTACCTAGGCATTCATATTTTTATTTTTTGTTGGAACTTTGAAAAGGAAGGATTTTTTTCAAGGAATTGAAAAGGGTTATGCAACCAGTTTTATAAATCCAATATTTAATTGAAAAAAAAATTGTAAAATGAGATTGTTTAAATCTCTATGCCATTCCAATATTTAAATTTTTCCATGTTATCTAATGATATTTTGGGATGCACTCAATTATTATTAATTGGGGTGCGGTGATTATCCAATATTTTGCCATTTAAGACTTGATATTTTGTGATGCGCTCAATTATTATTAATGGGGTAGGATTTGTTTGATTGTTAAATATTTTGTTATTTAAGGTGTTTATTTCCTGTATAATGTTTGGATTTTAAGAAGCATATTAAATTATGTATAGGGTTAAGTTGTGGTGATTACGTGGTTTTTTATTTTTTTTCAAATAGAAAAATTGATCAAATTTAGCTAATTATTATTGATTGTTATTTATGAATGTGGGTTGATTCATCATTATTACTTACAAAAAGTCATATCACTTAAAATGATTTATTGATGCTTCTAAAGAGGTTATATTTTCACTCTTTATAAATATTTTTGGGTTTTAAGTTATTAACATATTCTTTACATCGGAGGAAGACAATATTTTAGCCAATTAGAAACAGTTTCACAAGTCACTGTGAGACCAAAAAATGGTTTCAACATAAATGGTACCTATAAGAAAACTAGAATCCCTTGTAATCATTAAAGTTACCTCTCTTAAGGTCATGTGATTTTTAATAGCATCTCACCTTAGTGCAATATATGAAATCAAAAAATACCACTAGCTGCAATTTAATCTCTTTTATACAAGGAATATTTCCATAGAGTTATGCACAATGTCTTGAATTCTTTTTTTCTTTTCCTTTAAAAAATGAAAAAATTGAACATTCTTGATTATAATTTTAAGTCATTATATACCTAAGGTTTTAATAATTTTAATGAAGACATTATCCTTGTGATTGTAGTGTCAATTGCGGATGTATGTATGGGTCTAGATAATGACTTGAGAAAAAGAGGTTCCTTAGGATGTTGTTGAATACAAAAGTAATTTTGAGTAGTGTAGGACGTAAGACCCTCATCTAGAATGGCATTAGGTGCCTCCACCTCCCAATAACCTTGCTTTTCAGTGACTCATACATATGGACATATTAAATGGATGATGCCTAAAAGAATTAGACAAGTTTGACACCTTGGCCAATTGACAAGGTGCACCACAAATGAAGCTAAGCACCCTTGCAAACAAATAAGGGTGATGCACTCGTTTTTATAAATTGAATATTTAATTGAAAAAAAAATTGTAAAATGAGATTATTTAAATCTCTATGCCATTCTAATATTTAATTTTTTTGGTGATGCATTCCATTATTATTAATTGGGTTGGGTTCTGTTGGGTTGATTATCTAATATTTTGCCATATTTTGTGATGCACTCAATTATTATTAATTGGGTTGGGTTGATTATCTTATATTTTGTCATTTAAAGTATGAATTTCATGTATGTTGTTTGGATTTTAAGGAATATTTATCAGGTTAGGTTGTGATGATTATTTGGTTTTTTATTTAAAAAAAATGATGGTAAAATTTAGTTAGTTATTGTTGATTGTTATTTATAAATGCAAGTTGATTCATCATTATTACTCTCGAAAATCACATCACTAAACAATTCATTGATTCTTCTTAAAGGGTTATACTTTCACTCTTGATAAAAAAATTGGGTTTTAAGTTATTAACATATTCTTTACATCCAAGGAAGGCAATATTTTAGCCAATTAGAAACAATTTCACTCTGAGACCAAAATATGGTTTCAACATAAACCGTATTTACAAGAAACCTAATATCCCTTGTAATCATCACTAAAGTTACCTCTATTAAGGTCATGTGCTTCTTAGTGGCATATCACCTTAGTCCAATATATGAAACCAAATACTACCACTACCCGCAATTTAACCTCTTCTATCGAAGGAATATTTCCATAGAGTTATGCACAATGTCTTGAATTCTTTTTTCTTTTTCTTTAAAAAATTGAACATTCTTGATTATAATTTTAAGTCATTATATACCTAAGGTTTTCATAAGAATTTTAGTGATGATTATAAAACATTCTTTAAGAGAGGAATTTTTAAAGCTTCCATATTCTTTGATGAATTTAAAGATTATCTACTTCAATCAAAAGATATGAATTCTTACTTTTATTTCATTGGAACTTTGAAAGGGAAGGATTTTTTCAACAAACTTAGAGGGGTACTGATGCAACCAACTTTATAAGTTGAATATTTTTCATTCAAAATAAAATTTGTATCAATTTTTCATTCAAAATAAAATACATATGCATTGAATTTGTGTAAATCTCTATGCCGTTTGAGGTTGAGATTATCCACTATTTTGTGATTTAGAATTTTTAATTCATGTATGTCATTTGGATTTTAAGGAATGGACCAAACTATTATGTGATTTTTTATGTTTTATTTTTTCTTAAAAAAAAAATGTATGGTCACTACTAGACATTGCACAACATTGAGACACGGTACCCTAGTTTATTTTGTGTAGGGAGGGATCATGGTCAAAGATTCTATAGTTTGTCATGCTCGAGGAGATCAACTTGACCTACTTATGCATGAGATGGTTAGGGGTCGATCATTGTAGAATTTTGCTTAATTCTCAAGTCCCTAGGTGTCTAGATAAATTCTCCCAAAGGATAGAAAAACCTATACAAACTAACCTTGGCAAGAGGTGAAGGGGGTTAGAAAGAAAATATAGCTTAGTTGTGCTAGTGATTTTCCATTAGAATTCCATTGCATGCGAGAATAGCTTTTTCTTATTGTGCATAAAGGAAGGTGGTGAACCAAAGAGTAAGGAGGGGACACAAGGAGCGAGAGGAGCAGGATCTCTATGGCTTCTTTTAGATCTACTGCCTCCATCAACCTACAAGGGATCAAGTGCATATCTATTACTAGATGAGATAGACATAGTTTTTCATGCATTTGTCATGAGTCTCAGGAATTCACTTATCTTATACCCATCGTCTAACAGATCAAAGGGATATATCCATGGAGCAACAACTCCTTGTATCTTAAACATTTCTTGGGACAATAGGATTGGAAACTCCATTGGGGAGTCTAACCCTAATGTTTTTCTTTCTCTCTTCTTGGTTCTAATTTTGGATCTTTACCTATTGTTGAGTTTCTTCTATCTTTTTCAACATTATACGGGCTTATTACAGGTTGAATTTGCTTGTAATTTTTTAGAATTGAGTCCCATTTTATTTTTTAATTTTCCCTTGGCTCATGGTCACTACATGTTATTGAGTTACAAAGTGACCATACAGGTAGGTCGTGGGATGTCTTCTTTCATTTTTGCAACCTATTCATTTTCTATCAGTTTCTTGATTGTGATTTCCTTTTGTAGGTGTGATGTTTGGAATGATTTCCTCTAAGATATCATACCTAAGATTTAGATATATGATTGAGATATATCATCCTCTGCATGTTATTGATCATACCTAAATCTGATCTGGTTGATTTGGTCTTCAATTTAGGGAATCTTATCTTTTGATTATGATTGTGATTTGCTAGATAAAGTTGTTTTCTTGCTTCAACTACTTCGTGTGGTGATTTCGTGTCAGAGGTTGGATCTAGGAGTGAGAAGCAGCATCTTCTAATAGAAGCAGAATCTCTAGGGATGCTTTCATATCTACCCCCTCCATCAACCTATGAGGTATCAGGTGCATATCTATTACCATATGAGATAAGCATAGCTTGCATGTCTTTTTATTGAGTCTTAGGAATTCACATATGTTATCTCCATCATCTGATTGATCAGAGGGCTAGATCCATGGAGCAACAACCACATACTCATCCAGACTACCCTCTGCAATACTCCTCACATCAGTCAAAACTATTAGGGAACCTCACCTCAATAAACCTATCAAGGAGTATATTGTTGATGTTTTAGAATGTAGGTGTCACTCTAGCACTACAGCCACATAAACATATTACATTTCTCGGTGTTTGTTGGGAAGTAGTGGGAACACTATCTTGCAGTTTTAAGTCACTTGAGTTATCATTCATTCCACGCTAATAATAGCGTAATTCAACCCACTCACTAGTCAAGGAAAAGAAAAATAAAAACCTAACACACTAATCCTAAAAACAAAAAATGAAACAAGGTCCCTTGAGCATATTTCTTTTCCTATGTCAAGCTTGTTAAAAAATGAAACAAATATCCCTCCAATTCGAGTCTTTGATTAGATCTCATAAATTCCCATTCAAATATTTCACTTGATCTCGTAAATGAAGCTTGGGGGGCATGTGTCTCGAATTGAGTCATTATGTTGGGGGCATGCAAACTTATTTCAAGCATAGTTTTTCTCTGTTTCAAGCATCTATAAAACTGAAACTAATTTCAAGCGTAGTTTCCCATGTTTCAAGATTATGTAAAAATGAAACCATTCATCATATCCTTCGTGATTTCCATAATTATAATCCTAGTTTTGCAAGATGAGTCTTGGTTTTCTCATTCCATCGTCACCATCTGCTTGGCCGATCATATAGATTCACTTGGGTTTTTACCCTTCTTGAGGAATTATTGCGATGAATAATCTTATTAGCCAGCCTCTTGACTTTTGTGTGTTTGATTAGTTCCATCATGACCGGAATTAGTTGCTACCCTTTATACCACTCATTCCTCTAGGAGGATTCCTCTTTTAGCTCTTTTCAGACTCCCTAAATATGAAAATATTGTCGAACACAAGTTTGTCTTTTTGAACTCATTAAAGTAAATGAAAAGACGACTACTCAATATAATTCTAACCCTTTTCCATAATGAGATAGACTATTTATGAAAAAGGAATACCTTAGTCTACCATGGCTAAGAGATTCTCATGAGTATTGTTTCCTTCCTTTTCGGACTCAAGGGACTATCTACGAAAAGGAACCTTTGGATTTTTCTTTTTTCACCTCTTTTTCAAACTCTCTAAACATGAAAAAGATGTCGAGTTTCACCTTCGTTGACTCTTAAAAAACATCAAATAGTGATGGAATCATCAAACATGATGGGACCAAACCACTCTTTCTCAAGGTTCGTTAAAGATACTTAGAGGGATTTGTCTGAAGGATGAACTTACAGATCAAGCATATGTTATCTTTCTCGAGCTTGTTAAAAAATAAAGAGGTACTAACCAAAAATGGTTGGGGAAATTGGGAAAACATGGTACTCAACTTTTTAATAGCAGTGAGTCTCTCTTGAACATGACACTCTTAAACTTCATCTCTATGGTTTTTGGGTTGGGAAATTTGCTTGTCTTTTGGTTCTGTTATCACTCCAGGAAACTCTCCTAGGTTGTAGCTCAGAGATGCCTGGTAACATATAATCTTCAATATTGTTCTCTGAACTATTGGAATGGATGAAGGTTTGGATCAAGCCAGATAACCGTTTCAACTCTATTTTCATTCTAGACATGCATGAACACCCTCAACTTGACAAGGCTTTAGACCACTAATGCTCAATAGTTTATAGATTCAATGGATAGATGGAGACTACTGATTGTACCAGCAGATGCATATATAAACACATATGAATGGCTAGCTACAGGCAGTAAAAGAAGCTTGAAAATCTAATTTATCAATGCAGAGATAAGATGACAGTTATCTGGCATTATACATAGAAGAAATCATGAATAGACTATCCAAGTGCGAACTTAGAATAGAAGAGAAATGGATATTGAATATGTAATAGCAAAAGAAGCTTGTATTACTGGAATGAAGATGAGAAGCTGCAAGGAACAGCGTATCAACAATCTCCAGAAGTTGAACCTTTGTTACTCTGATTTTACAAATATTTATAGGCCTGTTTTCAATGCTCTCGAGCCTTCTAAGGCTCAAGAGGTCTTAATCTATCCCTCTGTCTTGTTAACTGTTTGATGCCCTGACTAGGCAAGCATGGCTCGGAGGTTTCTTCTTCCAGCAGAAGAGTAACTGCATTCTAGTATTTTGGTTGCGCTGGCAGGGAGCTCTCTCATGCCAAAGATGCCCCATGATCTCTTTGGGTTGATTCAGCTGTGTTGTGCTGTGCTTTTTCCTTTTCCTGCCTCTGTTTCCCAGCAATCTATCTCCCGGACTCTGTTATGTGGTGGAATGGGTCTTCGGGCCTTTGTAATCCCTTTAAAATGTGAACAATGATTGTTTTTCTGTTAAACACAGAAAAACGTTGCACACGGTAAAATCCCGCCCATCTTTGTTCTTCCGAACTTCAAAAGTCCTTAGATATGGCCTATTCATTTATCAGGTTCGCCCTTAGGGTCACTATCGCATATCGCAGACGGCCTGTCCCTGTTGTTGGGCCATTAATATGTCATTATTATTATCACTTTTGAATGCCTATTCCACCCATTTCTACTCTTCTTTATCATGTCATTTACCATGATTTATCATATAATTCTATTTTATAATTATTTATGCTCTTATGGATGAATATTATTTCTTCTCCTTTATTTTTAATAAATTGATGATTATGCATGATTTTACCAATGATGGTTTATTAATAAATTGGTTGTAACATCACTCACCATTTTAGCCTCCAAAGATATTTTCTAGATTGAAGATTTGATCCTTAAATGTGCCAACTCAGAAATTCGCTGGAATAAGAAGTGACAATTTTGTATTGAACGGTTCGGGAAAATGGAGAAGAATCTGGAAAATCCAAAACATGGGTTTTGTTCAGAACGGACCAAATTAGTTTTGTGATGAGTAGTTTTCCCAAATTCGGCCTGTACTAAGATAAACAGAAGGTTCTCTGAAGAAATTTCTCTCAGATTCATTGTGTGGCTGTTTTCCAACTTATTTCAGCTGCAATGCCAAATTCGACCTGTTCCTGTTGAATGATTGATGGAAGGATATGATATTGCTTATCAATTTATTGAGAACAATCCAATTTTTAATAGAAATCATGCTGTAATCATCTCTATTGTAACTTCTCTCTGCTCTCTCTCTATTTAAATGAAAACAGAGATCAGAGAAGAGGATTCAAAATTTAAGATTCATGATTCATGATGGGATAGGATAGGATAGGAGGAAAGGGGGATTGTTGCATTACCATTGTAATTCTCAAGGCTTTTGTTGTTGTAATGATTTCACAATACGATGATGAATAAATAAAAGGGTTGTTGTTCATTCGCCTTATCTGAAGTAGCCCAGCAGCATCCGTTGGCGGCTAAGGGCCCAACCTCTGGTGGTTTAAGCTACTGCTTTGTATTATATCTTTACGATTTCTATCATGTGATGGTTTGGTTTCATTTCTATTTATTGTATTCGCATCGCTTTACTGTTTCGTATTGCCAGACTTAATGAATTGCTCTGTTTTCTATGCTGTAATTGAATCATGTTGCTGTTCACTTCCATCATAACAAGATTATTATTCATTACGACTTAAATTGTTATGCTATTCATTAAAGATCCATTGTTCACTTCAGATTTTTCCATTCATTACAGATTGCTGATTTAGTTACATTTGTAGTTGCTGCGTATTTCTAATTAATTAGCTTTGTTGTTCAATTCTATTTAATATTACTATTTAATTCTAGTAATTTAGTATTACTGTTCCTTTCCACTAATATTTCATTTCTGTAAGTTAAGCTTTGCTATTCTTCAATAGACTTAGTCGTTGTTCCTTTCTGCAAGGATTTGGTTTCGCCTTTTAAATGTTACTGTAGCAAGTGTGTTTGTTCCATTTCTACCAGCAACATTATTGATTGAATTTCCATTTCCAGTTATTTACTTTAGCGTGGATTGAAAGATCAACAATTGTAAAGGACACTGACTACTGCTGTCTAAGTTCTCAGATTAGAGATCTTGCCTATGATTGATTTTCATTTGCATCAATTTACAGGGGAGAGAGTTATCATTACTGAGTCCTCGACTGATGATTGTTTGAGTGAATGATTTAGTTCAAAACATTTCAGTTTCTTATTGTTCTAATTAGATTTTGTTTCCAGAATTCATTTATCTTTGCATTTTAAAGCACTATATTGCAAAACATTATTCTTGAGTAAATAGCCACCTCAGACTGAGTACACTCTTGAAATAGAAAATCATCCCTGGGTTGACAATTAATGTGAAGATAATTAGGAGTTAAAAAGACACCTTTTATCACTCAACACCTGTGTTCCCTTTGTATTATGAAAATACGTAAAAAAACACTGAAAGTACATGAAAAATGGCTTTGGCGGATTCGAAATATTATATATTTCATTTACGAACCCCTTCGGGTCTGGGTTTTATCGCATCGGCGCTGCTCCAGGGTACCCTTTGTATTTCATAAAATATGCCAAACTGCGAAAAATGCATTGAAAATGGCTTTCCCACGGACCTCAAATATTATGAAATATTATGTATAATACCATCAGGTCCGGCTCATCTGGTCGCACACATATATGTGTAAAGGCCCCGCCCCTTAAGGTTTCTCTGATGCAATATCGCAATGCAACGTGTGTCGTCAATTTGCGCACTTGATCGACGATCCACGTTGAATCGCCGATCGCTGTCACCATTTCCATATAGTTTGTGTCGATTTCCACTGTCTACTTGTGCCGACTGTGACTACCAATGTGACCCACCGATCAGATCTGGATCATTGATCAGCTAGATCGAATGACTGTTGTGCATTTCTCAGTTTAAGCCTCCAATACTTGGTTTTTCACTGTTTTCTCTATTTTTTGCCTACTGATAGTGCTTTTCCATCCTTCCAAGGGCTCTTGGCATGTGATGGTTTTGATCTTTGAATGATCCTTAAGAAGATTTGAAGACTTCAAGAGCATATTTGGATCCATTTTTGGGCCATTTTCCAACAAGGCTAACACTGGCTCCTTCTGAGGATGAAAGCCTCCCTGTGAGGTTTCAAGAACTGCAGAACAATGCCTTTCCTATAAAAACAAGATCAAATCTTCCTCCTAGTGTTCCATTGGGCATGGAGTCTATTTTGCAATGAAATAAAAACTAGAAAAAACATATTTACAATACCAAGGCTTTAAAGCCTTAAATGAAATAAAGTTTGAAGAACAACCCATTGACTGGGCAACCAAAAACATCTCCTCTTTCCAGACTGTGCAGAATGAAAATGTTGCTCATCTGAACTTGAGCGATGATAAACGGACCTGTCCATAAGGCCTCAAATTCACCATGGTTGCCCTTCTTTTCCTTTAACGCATCCTTTTTGAGAAACCAGTCACCAACTTGGAAATTGTCCACTTTTGCCTTCCTGTCAAAGGTTTCTTTGCTCTTCTTCTGATGGAATTTTGACTTCTCAACCAGCTGCTCTCTAATCTGCTATATTTCTACCAGGTTACTCATTCTCCTTGCTATGTCATTTTCTTTAATGGCTTCATTTTCTTCGTCAATGTGCATTTCAGCAAATTCATCAAATACTTGTAGAAGCCTATTAATTTCATCATCAGCTTCAAATACTTTCTAGTATTTGACATTGTCAGGCAGAGATGGTCTATATTTCACCTCATCTCTATATGCTTTAAGTCTTGGATGCTTTGCTTGGAAAGTTTTGTTGACATGCAAAGTTAATATGAAAGATAAATGAACGCATTCCTGTGTGGGGTACACAAGAACTACACCTGCCCCTGCAGCTCCCTTAGAGCAAGCTATATCAAAGAACATGTCCCAAATCTGTGGGCCTTCTTCCTTTGTGATCTGGCAAACTGGTTTCTTAAGCTGCATGGAGGCCAACTGCGATTCTTCGATCTGAAGAAAACAAGCTCCAAAATCAGCGTCGACAGCATAGATGGGATGATTAGTGGGATTCTTCTCATAACTAATGGTATAAGCCAATTGAGCTTCTCTGTATAATCTCCTACTCTCACCTCCAAAAACTAGGATAGTAGCATAGGACAGATCATTTTTCAATGTTCCACCTAATCCCTTAATCCAGCCTCTGGAAAGCAACATGCAAAATTTGGGGGGTACATCTGCTACCACAATATCCATCATCATGCTTTTCATGGGTAGCTGGGACAAGGTGATGGCTAGGTCCTTGATTAATCCCAGACATTTCACTTTTCTAGAGTCAAAAGAAAACAGGTCATGATAAGGCTTGGTAATGTCAAGACCCAATTTATTCATGACAGTCTTGGGCATTAGATTATGGCTGGCTCCAGTGTCCAGGAGGCAATTGTGAAGGATTTTGTCATGAATAGTCAGAGAGACATAGAATGATGGAGAGTTGTCTTCACAATTTTCAATCATTGGGTTGAGAATAACAGTTGGTTCGTCATCTTGTAGATTTACATAGTCAGTGGAGGCTTGGAAGGCTTTAGGCTCAAGGGCCTCGAGGATGGATCTTTTGAAGGACTCATTCTTCACTAGTTCAATAAGAGGCATAGGTATTCTTAGCTTTTGAATTTCTGATTGAAAACTAAAAGGAGAAGGAGACTTGTCAAGGCCTCTTACCTCGTGAGCTGGAGCTTTGAGGATGATGGGATCAACTGCCGATTGCTTCTACTTATTAGCTTGTTGTACTGCAGGGACAACAGCTCTTTGAGTAGGAGTGTCCTTGGCATTATTCATCTTCGACCTCAGATTATATCTGTACTGATCTTCAGTTTGTAGAACAACGTTACCGTCCCACTCTTGGCTGATCTGGTCATTGAATAATGACTTTTCATAGGCAGCTAAGGTCAAAAAGGGGGCACTGCCTTTGTCTTCCATACAATGGATCTCATCATCTTCTTCAAAATACTCTTCTTCCATGACTGCATTTTGAAAAGGGGTCTTCCCCCTTTGGTCTTCATGGGCATCTTTGCTTCTTTGCAGAATCTGCAACTACTCATTAGCTCTTGTATATGGATTTGGGTTTCTAGGAACAAAGATATTAGAAAATCTTCCTTTCCTAGAGTGTTGCTCAACTTTTAACTTGAAGATCTCATAAGCTAATGACTCTATCATCTTAGTCATTTTATCAATCTTGGGATCTAAAGATGATGAAGACTCGCTCCCCTGTCTCCTTCTATCAACATTACCTTTGAGCTTTTCTGCAGCCATGATGTTTGATTCTACTTCCAAGGCTGCATCCTGCATATCAGCCAAAGTGGCACATTGCCTCTCCCTCAACAATAGGCAGAAGTCAGAATCAAAAGCACTAGCATAGGTGAGTTTAGCAGAGGTAGTGATGGGTTTTACTTCAGATGGTATCTTGCTATACATGTGGTTAAACCTCTTGTTCAAATCAGACAGCAACTCACCATTTTCCCTCTTTAAGTTCCCAAACTCAGTGTGGTAGTAGAGGAGATCCTTCTTATCCCCCCAATGCTTTAGGAATGCATCATCTAAAACCTCAATATCTGCTATAGATCTTGGGGTTAGTTCTGTGAACCATTTTCTAGCTTCTCCATCTAGACTTTGGACAAAGACTCTCATCCACACATCATCTTCACTAATGTCCAGGTTATTAGCATAGCTATAGAATGACTCAAGATATTCTTCAGCTGTAACACCTTCAGTCCCACTGAACTTAGGCTTATATTTCTGATATTATCCAATAGGCATGGCATTCAAGGGAGTGGGCAGTATTAGAGGTCCATACCTAGTAGCTATGATTCTTTCCATTTTGGTGGGTGCTTGTGGACCTGCCATAACTGTGGTGGCTATAAGAGTACTAGCAGTCTGAATGATAGAGGGCTGAGGAGTGACTGATAAGACTAAAGGGGTATGATGGATAGGAGGTGAGGTTTCCTTTGGGCATATAACCAAAGGAGAACCTAAAGAATAAGGAGCTTTATGAATCTCTAGAAGATTGTTTAGGTTTACCTGAACCTGATTCTCCTTTCTGCAATACCTTTCTTTCTTTGATGATTTTTTCAGGATTAAATACTAGGTCAACTTGTGGCTTCTGAGGATTTCTCCGAGTATGCCTCACAAACTGAGCCAGAACTATGAAGTGGAGTAGCCAAAAAGGTTCGACCTCCAGTAGAGTCACCAAATAGATGATTACAACCAAAAAAGTGCCCAAACTTTGTCTATCATCAAAGCTAGATCTGTGTTGTCTCCCAGGGAAGCTGAGCTTCAGTCTCCTCTCCCCGGTAACGACACCAATTATGTTATCACTCCAGAAAAATCTCCTAGGTTGCAGCTCGGAGATGCTTGGTAACATATAATCTTCAATATTGTTCTCTGAACTATTCGAATGGATGAAGGTTTGGATCAAGCCAGATAACCGTTTCAACTCTGTTTTCACTCTAGACATGCATGAACACCCTTAGCTTGACAAGGCTTTAGACCACCAATGATCAATAGTTTATAATAGATGGAGAATACTGATTGTACTAGCAGATGCATATATAAACACATATGAATGTCTAGCTACAGGAAATAAAAGAAGCTTGCATGTCTAATTTATCAACACAGAGATAAGATGACAGTTATATAACATTAGACACACAAGAAATCATGAATAGACTATCCAAGTGCAAACTTAGAACAGACGAGAAATGGATATTGAACATGTAACAACAAAAGAAGCTTGTATTACTGGAATGAAGATGAAAAGCTGCAAGGAACAGAGTATCAACGATCTCCAGAAGTTGAACCTTTGTTACTATAATTTTACAAATATTTATATGCTTGTTTTCAATGCTCTCGAGCTTCAGAGGTCTTAATCTATCCCTCTGCCTTGTTAACTATTTGATGCCCTGACTAGGCAAGCATGGCTCGGAGGTTTCTTCTTCCAACGGAAGAGTAACCACATTCTGGTATTTTGGCTACGCTAGCAGGGAGCTCTCTCATGCCAAAGATGCCCCATGATCTCTTTGGGTTGATTCGGCTGTGTTGCACTGTGCTTTTTCCCTTTCTGACCTCTGTTTCTTGGCAATCTATCTCCCGGACTCTGCTATGTGGTGGAATGGGTCTTCGGGCCTTTGTAATCCCTTTAAAATGTGAACAATGACTATTTTTCTGTTAAACACAAAAAATTGCTGCACACGGTAAAATCCCGCCCATCTCTATTCTTCCGGACTTCAAAAGTCCTTAGGTATGGCCTATTCATCAACCGGGTCCACCCTTAGGGTCGCTATCGCATATCGCAGATGACCTGTCCCTGTGTTCCCTTTTTATTATGAAAATATGTAAAAAAACACTAAACGTACATGAAAAATGGCTTTGGCAGATCTGAAATATTATATATTTCATTCGAACCCCTTCAGGTCCAGGTTTTATCACATCGGTGCTGCTCCAGGGTTCCCTTTGTATTTCATAAAATATGCCAAACTGCGAAAAATGCATTGAAAATGGCTTTCCCGTGGACCTCAAATATTATGAGATATTATGTATATTACCATCAGGTCCGGCTCATCGGGTCGCACACATATATGTGTAAAGGCCCCACCCCTTAAGGTTTCTCCAATGCGATATTGCGATGCGACGTGGGCCGTCGATCTGCGCACTTGATCGATGGTCCATGTTGAATCGCCAATCGTCGTTGACATTTCCATATAGTCTGCGCTAATTGCCACTGTCTGCCTGTGTCGATTGTGACTACTGATTGTGACCACCGATTGCGACCTGCCAATCAGATCTGGACCATTGATCGACCATATTGGATGATCACTGTGCATTTCTCAGTTTAAGCCTCCGATACTTGGTTTTTCACTGTTTTCTCTGGTTTTTTGCCTCCCAATAGTGCTTTTCCGCCCTTCCAAGGGCTCTTGGCATGTGATGGTTTTGATCTTTGAATGATCCTTAAGAAGATTTTGAAGACTTCAAGAGCATATTTGGATCCATTTTTTGGCCATTTTCCAACAAGGCTAACAGTTTCAGCATACCATATCAAAGCCTCCACTTTCGATTTTGGGTCAATGCTGCCAACTCCATTATGTGTTGTCGATATGTTCAAGAGAAGTCATTTAGTTGATATCTACTATGATACTCTTGAGCCTTCATTCATGTATGTCGTTCCTAAACCAGTTCCACATCAACATCATTTTGTCTCAAATCATGATACTCGTTTCGTGTCGTTGATGGGGGATACATCAAGGCCCTCCTGCGACAGGTCACTTCCTGTAAACATCAACTCATTATCCAGGAAGTTTATTTAGAAACTCCCTTTGGTACCTTAGGGCTTGCATACATCAACGTAAATTTTCCTCACTCTCAAAGATAGGTTTTCATCATTGGCTTTCGACCGAAATATTTTTTGTGATGTTCGACTTAAACTCATTTAGTCACACCATACGAATTGCAATACAGTACCTTGAGATCCATTAACATTATCGGTGATTTCTCTCATGTATCTTAACAACTTACTTCATTGGTCGGTAATCATATGGTGTCTTCCATGTTCGTCTTCAACTCATTAATTCACATGGTTAGAGTCATACATTGGACGATCATGTGAATGAGATAAAATACCTTGGATCTAGTTCCATCCATCCAGGCTGCGATTTTAGGATTAATACAAGATTAAAAAGTATGATGGCTATGATCATACAAACAGTCATCCAATCATGAATCCACCCTTTTTCATCAATGGACGTGACTTCCTGATCATTGTACATGTAATGTTAGCTTATGTGTTGAGTATGGGTATGCCTCCCTCAGCAAAAAGATGTCATGATGTGAATATATTGTAACAGATGATGATCTCAACCAATTTTTCTTGATCTGAACTTGTCATAAGGTAAATCACTTTGGTCATCAGTTGTTAGTTCTAACTTTTCGCTTTAGGGGGGAATCTGTTATAGGCCATTTTGTCGCATCTGGTCAATATGCCTACAAACTAAATCAATCAACATCCATGAACATGTTTTCATCATCCCTACACAAAGCCCTAAGCATGACCTTCCCAAATCCCTGAGTTTTTGTGTCTAACTACTCCAAATAAATGCTTTTAAGGCCCAATGCACCCTGCCCCTTTAGAGACCTCGTTCAACAACAGGTTTCTCCATCCTGCACTAGCACTGATCAGCAACAACTTTTCCCTTGTTGGTGGTGTGTTGATTCTAGAAATTAGGGAAAATTAAAAAGAATCTTGAAGCTTCCTCTTCCAAAAGCTTTCAAAGGTTTTTTAACCATTTATCTTAGATAAGAAGCTCAAATCCTATATGATCCTACCTTGGATATTTCACCTCTTATCCCTTGAGCTCATCCTCTCATTTTAAGTAGATCTCAAGTCTATATTGGTAAATGGATAAGAATTCCTAAACTTTCATCCCTCTCCTATAAATTTACTACCATCTACAACATCAGGGTTGGCTTTTGGAGACTGTTCATGCCCTCATTTTGTTGCCTTTAATCTAAGAGAGTCATCATCTTCGTGCATTAGGGTGACATAGAGGTGTGCTTTGTGGCAAGGAAGGACAAGTCAACTTGGGGGGATATCTACAAGATCAACACTATTATTAGTTGTAAACTCTCTCTTATTTCTATTACTACAAAGATTAAATTGTTTTCCTATATGTGTTATGTTATGTTTACATTCATATATTTCAATGCCTTGTTGATCCAATGAATAGAGTAATTAGATTATGCTACATAGATGTCATAGATTTTTGGCTTGTGTTGATTGAATGGGTAGGTTCTTGTTAGAATATTAAATATTACGGAGCAATGGAACACATAAAATATTGCAGAAATATAAACACAGAAAACAAACAAAACAAGAGAGACACAGATATATGTGGTTCACCCAGTTTGGGCTACGTCCACCTCGAACAGCCAGTCCTTCCTTTCTATTATCCAGCAAAATGAAGAGACACAACCTACAGCAAATCCGCTGTAATATCCTCTGTCTTCTCTCACAGTCTCACTTCTCTGTTTCTCGCTCACACTGAATACACATCTATCTAATAGCCTCAAATACAATGCCCTCATACAAAGAGAGGGGTTGCCTTCTAGGGCAAAAAACCCTAAACTAAACATAAGTTCTACCGTCAGATCATTCGCCTAATGAACGGCCCAGATTGACAAGAAATTACTATACTTTTACAAGGCAAATTTACATATGCTTTTAGCTTCGGGGGCGCTTCCCCCGAGCCCCCGCTGGGGGACCGCTAGCCCCCGGACCCCCCAA
>APFE030951041.1:0-18250 GCA_000404065.3 Pinus taeda | reverse complement strand
ACATATGTATCACATTGATGAAATTGTCGATCTAACTTATATAGTCCGTGACAATTTAACTCTGGCTTTTTCTTTTTTTAATATGTAGTTTTTCCTCTCTCGAATATTTTGGTTATGTTCCATGGATATTGTATCAGTAACAGGGAATACTAAGTCTAATACGAGGTCCAAGAATCTTCCAATGTAACTGATTTTATCTTTAATGAAAGTTAGTAGAGGATAAGTGTTGCAGATTTAATGAATTGACACGACGACTGACAATAGACTCCGTCACTACCGTATTTCTTTCCTGGTACCAAAGACAAATAGAAAATGGTTTCGTTAGCCCTTTTGGTCATGTGAAACCTGTGTTGATGATTGTGACTAGACTCTGAAATGTTAGCCATAGTCCTGTGCCGATAAATAACAATTTTCCTGAACATAAGTTCCATTAATTCAACAATATTTATGCGAAAGGAAAAAGGAAGACCATTTGTTTTCTTGAAGAGCCTTTATGCACGGAAATTGGATTTTGGTGCTGAGAATTAAGAATTAGTATCTTCGATTAATAAGGTATAGATATAATAAAGGAGTTGCTTAACACAACGTGTTGTACGAGCTTTTATTTTATGTGAATAAGCTAACAAGCATATATGCTTCATGCACCTAATGCTTTAAACAAAAGCCATTTATCAAGACAAGTATTGATATTAAATAAGAAATCTTCTTTTAGCATTGCATACAAAAGCTTTAATGCTTCCCACATCTGGTCTTTCTTAGATAAGCCCTCAATTAAAGTCTTGCTTGTATCAAAGATCATGCACCTCTTTGTTTTTCACTACATCATCAAGCACTGTAGTTGCTTAATGGATAATAAACCCTACAGTAGGCATAGAAACCTAATGGTTCTAGCTGGTTTAATGTTCTTTATATTTTTTTGTACGCTGCACTTTTCTCTTAAATATTTAATGGTGATCATAAATTACTTCTTTCAAGTCTATAATTCACTCATGTTGTAATAGCCAACCTAATCTAACAGTTTGTTGGCCAGGGATATTTGCAATTTTATTCTGAGTTACTTTTGGGAACAACAAAGTTTTTCATTGAGTTAAATGGCATAAACATGGTGGGTTTTTTCCAAAACATAATTGAGATACATGGATGATGACATTTTCACTGCTCTCACTATTTTTCACCCAATAAAGGGCACTATCAAAGGTATATTGTGCACAGATAATTTGAAATAATCATGGTAAATGCTCTTACAAAAGTAATATAATTGACTAGTCATTATTTTGTCTCATGACTAAAAATTTGGGTTATCAATCATGGATTTATTTATCTTACAACTTTAATACACAGTCTTAACACTAAAAAAAAAATTGTTACCTTCACAACATATACATTTGTGAATCTAGTTCATGGCATACTTAGTTTTTTCCAGTATATTTCTAAGTTGTAGAGGCCCCTAAGATGGCAATCTGAAAGGTTAATGGTCTAATCACTCAACACTAACTTGTTAAACACAAAGATGAGCTTGAATTATGGTAAAAATTCATTTGGGTAAAAAGCTAATAATTATTTTCATTGTTGAAGAATTCATAAGTTTAACAACAAGCTTCATTTTGGACACCTATTTGGTCAAGCACTTCATGGTATTTCTTTCCCAAGTCTCTCATTTATTTCTTTTGCAAAGGGTCATTCTCAATACTTCCTTTTAAAACAGATATTAATAATTACAATAATATATAGCTTGACTAAATTTTTCTTTTTCCTCCTAAAAAGAGAGTGACAATAATATATGCTAAATTAAAATATATTTTTTTTCTTTCTTCTAGCTGTATTTTATCTTTAAAAAACCTTAAAAAGAAATAATTTAAACATCCATCAATCTTCCCCCAACTTGTATTTACAGCGAGGAGTATATGATCTGATTGGGATTTAACACAGTAATTATCTGGGCTGCCCATCTTATAAGTAGCTCAATAAACATGTTAAATTATGCATACAGTGAGTACAATCATTACAAGTCAGTAAATATGCATAAGCCAGTAAACAACCATTTAAATATTAAATAATTAATAATGGTGGGTTGTTTAACCCACACTTGTGGTTTAAAAAGTATTACTATAACACAATCTTAATGAAGGCTGACGGTTGTGATATATTGGGCTTTGAACCACTCACGATTTTCTCACTTTTTCTACTTCAACCTGCCCAATTGGGCAACTTGGACCACATTGATGAGCTTCTTATGACCCTTGAGCCATAGGGAGTTTTCTTACACATACATATGACCCTTGAACCATAGGAAGTTTTCTTACACATACACATTTGGAGATTCCATCCTCAAAGTGAGTTAATTGATTAAGTAAGGTTTATGTCATTCTATTTTGAATGTATGTGTTTTTTGAAACTTCAATTTCACAAAGTCACTACTCTTTTAGTTTCTGAATAAAATAACTAGGCTTGGACTCACTTTTACTCCTATTGATATTATTTCTCTTACTATTGGTGCAAGAATAGCATGAGCAAACATTTCATTGTCCCTTTGCTGAGTCTAAAGGCTAAGATACAATTTGGGTGAGAATATTTTCACTAAGTATAACCTATATACTCCAGTGGTGATTAAATATGTGTGAACTTTAGCCTATATTTGCATGCTTTTAAATATATTTTGTATACTATTTGTGAACAAATGTCATGGGCAAACACTTCATAGTATTTTATGACTACAGAGGCTACGAAACATTTGAACTTAAACAACATTAGACCTACTACTACAATTTTAGAGCTTGCAGACAAACCACAAGGAATATTAGAAGATATCATTCTCTCTGGATTCTAGACTTCCTCATTTTGCAGCCAAAAAAAAATTAGGAGGCCATCCTCTAATTTTAGGCAGAGCATAGTTAGCCACTGTAGATACCTTCATTGGATGCAGATCAGGAAGTATGATTATTACACATGGGGATGAAAGGAAACATATCACACTTTATCCTCTGGCACAATCACCTTCTTTATTATCATGGCTTGATCGCCAAGAACAACAAGAAACTAAATATGTTCTTAGTATTAATCAGTTCTTTGATTTTAGAGAAGAGGAAGACAATGAGGATCTCTTGGACCTTTTCATCTCAGAACTAGATATTTTAGAGCGGCTTAGAATAACATAGTATGAAGCTGCAAGTAATATTTTGAATTATTGTTTTAAGGAAAATTGCACAATTCAATCATTGTGAAACTCATCTGCAAATATTTTTCCTTTTAACTCAATTACCGATTCTAAAAGAAAAATCATTGAGATTTATCGTGGAAAGAATTTGAATATTGGTAATAACTTACAATCATCACAAGAACAAGAGGTAATTACAATTTTACAAAAACACTCAAAATCTTTTATTTGGGATTACACAGACATGTAGGGGATTAATCCAAAAACATGTATCCACCACATCTAGACTAATGATCATATCAAACCAGGAAGGGAGCCTCAAAGAAGAATGAATCCTGTGATGAAAGAAATAGTAAAAGAAGAATTGCAAAAATTGTTACAAGTTGGATTCATCTATCATGTTTCTGATAGTCAGTGGGTTTCTCCCTTAGTTGTAGTGCCAAAGAAAAATGGGAAGTGGATTATATATGTAGACTACAAGGAATTGAACAAAGCCACATTAAAATATCATTTCCCACTACCATTTATTGACCAAGTACTAGATTCATTAGCTCGGAAGAAGTTATTTTCTTTTCTTGATGGATTTAGTGGGTATAATTAGATCGGGATAGCATTGGAAGACCAAGACAAACCCACATTTACTTTCCCACAAGGAACATATGCATATAAAGTTTTTCCTTTTGGGTTATGTAATGCACCTGCCACTTTTCAAAGAGCAGCCCTTGCAATCTTTGCTGATTTAATCCATGAACATGTAGAAGTTTATATGGATGATTTCACTGTATATGGAAACACATTTAGTGATTGTTTGAAAAATATTGAGAAAGTTTTGAAAAGATGCATAGAGAAAAATCTATCCCCTAAGCAATGAAAAGTGCTTCATGATGTTAACAGAAGGGGTAGTGTTGGAACACCATATTTCTTCATCAAGAATTAAGGTGGATCGAACAAAAATATAAGTCATTGTGAATTTAATTCCACCTATAACTCAAAACTAAGTAAGAAATTTTTTGGCTTATACAGGCTACTATAAGAGATTTATTGAAAATTTCAGTAAAATAGCTCTGCCTCTATTCAAGTTGCAAAAGATGTTGAATTACAATGGACAAATAATTGTCAAAATGCATTTCAATTATTAAAATAAAAATTGTGAATTGCCCCCATTATTCGAGGACCAAATTGGTCATTGCCATTTCATATATCTACTGATGTGTGTGACATAGCTATAGGTGCATCACTTGGATAGAAATAAAACCAGTTTAATTACACCATATATTTCATAAGCAAAACATTAACCAACACAGTTGAACTACACGGTTACAAAAAGGAAATGCTAGCTGTAGTACACGCAATTAATAAATTCAGGCATTACATAATAGGCTATCAAGTATTCATTCACATAGATCATCCATCCATTAGATATTTAATGAATAAAGCAATTACAATTGGTAGAATTACTAGATGGCTATTGTTAATGCAAGAATTTAACATTACAATTCAAGATCAACCACATAAAGATAATCAAGTAGGTGACTTTCTTTCAAGGCTTCACTCACCTTGTAATCCAAATCTTATCTCAGATAATTTTCCAGATGAACATCTATTTGCAATAACTATTAAAACCCCATGCTTTGCAAATACAACTAACTATTTATCTTCTGGAATATTACCATCCCACTTCACAAATAAACAGAAAAGAAAATTAATTAGAGAAAGTGCTAGATATAGCTAGATCAATCGCGAACTCTTTCATACTAGTTCTGATGTGATAATAATAAAATGAGTTAGAGAATATGAAATCATAGATATTTTGAAAGCATGTCAATACGATCCTTGTGGTGGTTATTTTGCTAAGTCTATACTAATCATCCAAGTCTGTACTAATCATCTAATGTTATTACCCAAGTCCGTACTAATAACCCAATGTTAGTTGATTAACTTAGCTTATTTGTATGCTTTCAGTTATACTTAATAATATTCACAATTCATATAAGTGCACGAAGTAAATAAGTAGTATAATTGCAATTGATATCAAACATGTAATACCAAAAAATAGATGCACAGAATTGGTAACAAAACCTTTGTTTATTAATCTTTTCTCTGGTTACAAACTCAACTCCACCCTGCACACTTAGCTGCAGGGGTCCGTGCACTCAACTGCGGACTCTATTAGGCCTCCGCACACTCAGCTGCAGAGCCTCTTCCTATTACTATGACCCAAGACACACTTAGATTCTTCTTCTATGCTTCACTATCTCATTCTATCCATTAGATTCCATATTGATGATGATATCTTTACAACTCAGAGCCTCGCTCTATTTATATAATCCCATGGTCTGCGGACCATGGGTAGGCCGACATTACATTCAAACTTAGGGCAGACAATCCTATGACTCTAACATACATTTTGCGCCCGCAATTCGTGGAGCTTTACAATAATATCACTTAAAACTTGGGCTTTGAGCCCCAAAACATGTTGTGGGGGTATTCCATGCCCAACAGGCCCTCAACACAAACATCATGACTCGCCCTCGAGTCACTCTGTTGGTGCAACGATCTTGGCATGGAATTCCTCCAACTATTCTGGAATGGTATTGATGTCCACAGCGCACTGAGCTGCTACTTGATGAACCTGCTGCATCCTCTGTCCTGAGACCTCTGTGTCCGGCTAGTCAAATAGTCAGATAGTCGGCCCACCCATGTAGAGCTTCAAGTAGCTTCCATTTACTTTTCTGGGGAAGGGTTCCCCATTTAGTTTGACTAGCTCGATTGCGCCTCCATCTATGACCTCCTTAACCACGTATGGTCCCAGCCAATGAATTATGAATTTTCCCCGAAATTTTTCAAAGTTACTATCATACATCAGTAGTATGTCATTTTCCTTGAAGGTGTGCAACTTGATAAGGTGGTTGTGCCAGGATTTTTCCCGCTGCTTTTGTACATACTGATGAAATATAGCCAAAAACCTTTCTTCCTCAAGTTCTTCCAATTGTGCAAGCCTTTCCTCCAGAGCTTCGTGATCCATCATACTTGTGAGTGCTGCTATTCATAGACTAGGTACAATATATTCCATCGGCATGACACCTTCCACACCATAAACTAACCGGAAGGGTGTCTGTCTCGTCAGCTTCTTGCACGTTGTCCTATAAGCCCATAACACAACAGGTACATGCAAGTCCCAATCAGTCTGTTGCATGTTGCATTTGGTCAATGCAGTCTCCAGTATTTTGTTGAAAGCCTCTACAGTCCCATTGGCTTGTGGGTGGTATGATGTACTTTTCTGATGATACACCTGGAATTCTTCTTTGAGCGCATTGATAGTTTCATTTAGGAAATGCGTTTCGTGATCACTCATTAAGATTTTCGGACAGCCAAAGCAGGTTAACATGTTTTCAAACAAAAACTTCACAGTCGTACAGTCTTTGACTAGTTGCGCTTGTGCCCATCGTGTCAGATACTCTGTTGTGGTGATGATGTAGTGCGCGCTCAGCTTTCCCTGAGGTTTGATGAGTCCCACAAAGTCGATTGCCCATTTTTCAAATGGTTGCAATGTCATTTGTGGATTTAATGGCATTTCATCCCTCTGTGATGGATTTCCAGTCCTTTGACATATATCGCAGGCCTTAGAGTGCGCTTTCGAACCCTGGTGCAGGGTTGGCCACCACAACCCTGCACGGAGAATCTTTTGTGCAGTTGCTCGTCCTGCATAGTGTCCTCCTACAGTGCACCCATGCGCTTCCACGAGGATCTGAATTCTTTCAAATTCTAGGTACGTATCTTCGCAATATCTCATCATTTCCCATTTTGTATAGGTGTCCCATGATGAAAAAAAATACACCGCGTGCACCACCAATTCCTTCCTCTGTTGGACGGAGTATTCCTTCAGCACAATCCCTATTGTCAGAAAATGGATTATATCTTCGAAGTGCCCGTCCGCAACGTGCACCGAAAAGAGTTGTGCATGAGGTAATCCTTCCTCCAAATTAGTGGGTTCCTCGCCCATCTCAATGCGCAATAAATGATCTAGAATCACCTGATCCATTTCATATTCTCTGATTTGCGCACTCAGTGTCATTTCCCTTCCTATTCCCAATGTATGCTTTCCGAGCTTCCAAACTACACGTGGTTCTATTGACCCAACACATCTAGTGATCAGTTCTTGTAGTCCTTTCACTACTTTGTTGTCGTGCAGAAGTTTCATGCATGTCTCCAAAAAGGTAGTGAGCATTGAGGGATCCCTCCTCGGTTCTAGTTGATCCTTACTACCTAAAATGGAGGCCTCCGTGAATCTCTTCTTAGCTTCCATGAATGTCTCCTTCACGCGCTCCAAATCAAATTTAGGTTCCTTTGTACGAACCTTGCAAACCCACGCACTTTCTTCAGGCTACTTACCTTTGTCATCTCCTATTGTGATACCGCTTCGGAGCACGATGTTTACAGTTGGGTCCTTGTCGCGCAACCCAGACCTCATCATTTGTAGGTTCTGAGTCGGGGGAGGCTGGAGCACTCCTTTATCGCGCAACCTCACTATCAGTGTAGGGCAATCCTCCATCACATGATCAAATCGGGTACAATATAAACATGATGCTCTCATCAGATTTGTACAATTACGGGCATAATTCCCTAGACCTCTGCAATTGTAAGAGATCAGTTGTTTGCGACCCTTCCTGGTCCCATTCCACCTCGACCCCATCCATAGCCCTGAAATCCAGCGTGGGCCATCCTTGCATTTGGATCGAGGGCTCTCATTTTGGTCTGCACTCTATAGGCTGGAGTCCAATCCATCATTAGCTCATAACTTCTGCAGGTGCGCTCATCATGGCCTTCCAACCTGTAGAAATTACAGAACAATTGTTGGGATGTCTGCATATACCTCTATATTAGGTGACAATTATCTGCAGTGTGTTTTCCTCTGATTTGACAGATCGTACACCATAATGCAGGCACTGCGCTTAGTCCTTCTTGTGTCTTGCCAAGTAGTTCGCGAAGACTGGACAATGGTCCTTGCTGTGCCCCTGGTCTTTTCATTTTATGCACCATACCTCCTCGCGCGCCTCTAGCCGAGTTGTCCTGTCCTATTTCAAACTCTACATTTCCAGCCACAAATTTTGTAGTTGCATGTGTATTTTTCGGACTCCCACACTAGGATCTTGTATTGGGGTTTTGTGCAATCTCATTGCAATCTCCAAAGCTTCGGCCTTGGTGGATATCTTTTGATGTGACAGTGACATCCTTAAATGTGGTGTTAGTGATGCTACAAACCATGTGCCGTGTTGTTCATTCGTCAAGGTCATGTTGGCTTCATGAATCATACTCTTCAGTCTCTGATCCAGATCCCATGGGGTCTCGCCTGGAAGCATCGCGATTTCCTTAAACTCAATAATCGTCCGTGTCTCTGATTTTGGCCTGCTAAATTCCCTGTTCAACGCAACCTGGATATCTATGATCCCCACGTTTGGATGGTCATTAGAATGCTTAATGTACCATGTCAATGCACGATTCTGCAACGCGCTCACCAGTGTTGCCTTCTTATATTGTCATCCATGACTCCCTGTGCTTCCCATACAGCCTTTACTATGAACCAAAATTGGTCTGGTTCTTCGTTCCCTGCTCTTGTTAATATCAGAAATTTTATCGCACTCGCCATATTGAACTGTGGCAGTAGTGGAGGTGGTGTGGGAAGAGATGGGGTTGACGATGGTGAAATTGGTGGCATTGTAGGTGGGGGTGGTATGCGCAGAATTCGCTACCTTATCAGACTAATCGCGCTTCTCGAAGAAACTTTCACAAGATCTTCCTCACATTCTCGCTATGGCGAAATCAAGGGGCTATTTTCTATCTCTGTGTTGCCTTCATTTCTATAGATCCTCCCACTTCGCGTAGCCCCAAACATCAATTTATTTGCATAACCCACTTTTCACATAATAGCTTTTTAATCCAAGTGTTCAACGATTTAATGTACTTACCTCGCGGTCCTTTAAGGAAGCATCGTTCCGCCTCACTATAGCTGATTTTCATGTCTATCACCAACTCGTTGATAAACCCTCCTATAATTTGATTGAGCCAATGGTCCACAACGTGCACGACCTTATCTTCCTATGCTTCTAGTCTGCGTACCAATTTTGGAGTCCACACAATCGGTTTATTGAGCCTACACCTTCCCTGACTGTCTGCTAGCTTCATGATCCACTCATACAACTCAGAGGGGAAGGATGAAAAGAAAATTTCATGGATTTTCGTATATAAGTACGCTCTAACCATTGTTCCTTTGATACTCGTAGATTCCTATTTTCCTGCGCCGTGAACTCGTGAATCTTTCTGTCCAATCACCCTTCAATTTCTTTATTTGTTGGATTCGAGTGATACAACATCTAACATCCCTTATGTAGATCCCCGTCCCGGCAACAGAACCATTTATTGGCTTGTTGGGGCCTGACCCAGGTTCAGAGGTGATTTAGCCAAACATATCCCGGTACTCTAGCCCTTTCAGCTACAGTCCTCAGAACGCGGACTGAGGTCTCACCCAAAGTAGTATGGGAGGGTACTAGAACTAGATTTCCGCACCCTGGAGATGTTTTATGGTTTCAAGTGGTCTATGGTTATGGACGTTGCTATGCACCCCTTCTTGTACCTCGTAGCCAGAGACACTGCCTTCGCACAGCCTTACTCAGGAGCCGAACAATATTATTACCCAAATCCATCCTAATCATCCAATGTTAGTTGATTAACTTAGCTTATTTGTATGCTTTCAGTTATGCTTAATAATATTCACAATTCATATAAGTGCGCGTAGTAAATAAACAGTATAATTGCAATTGATATCAAACATGTAATAAATCAAAACATATGCACAGAATTGGTAACAAAACCTTTCTTTATTAATTTTTTCTCTGGTTAAAGACTCAACTCCACCCTACGCACTCAGTTGCAAATGTCCGCGCATTCAGTTGCGGACTCTACTAGGCCTCTACGCACTCAGCTACAGAGCCTCTTCCTACTACTACGACCCAAGGCACACTTAGATTCTTCTTCTATCCTTCGCTATCTCATTCTATCCATTATATTCCATATTGATGATGATATATTTACAACTCAGAGCCTTACTCTATCTATACAATCCCATGGTCTACGGACCATGGGTAGCCCGACATTACATTCAAACTTAGGGCGGACAACCCTATGACTCTAACATACATTTCCCACCTGCAATTCACGGAGATTTACAATAATATCACTCAAAACTTGGGCTTTGAGCCCCAAAACATGTTGTGGGGGGATTCCATGCCCAACATGCATGATCTATGATGAATGAAGAAGCCTTACCATGAAGCCCTCCTAGGCACATGTATGCACATGTAATGACGAACTCTCTTACCCTAGCATAGTTCAATGCAATAAATGCATAAATTCATGAAGCCCTAAATGCCTTGCTAAATATGCCCTAATCCTAATAAGCTTAAAGGCCCAAGTCTTAGAAGAAGAAGCCCTAGCACTGTCCAATACATAAGATCCTAAAGGTTGCCTTCGGTAAAATGCATAAACAAAGTTCCAATCAAACACAGGTTCTCATAAGATATTATCCTTTTCGGCCAGGTAGAGTACTTCCTTCAAATAAATTTAGCCCCTATTCACTTTCTTTCAGGGATGTCCATATTAAATGCAATGTTAAATATCTAGTTAGAAGAGAACAAAAAACAAGACTTCAATTTTTGAATTCACAAGATCCTAGGAGAAACAATGTGTTAGAAAAGATTATTGCCAACAAAAGTATTTTATCCTGTAAATCTTGGGAAAAAATTTCACTGATAAGCAACAATTACAACTATGCTTAACACATGAATTATGGTTGTCTCCAACGTTTTAAGTAGAAAATTATTCCAACTCAAAGAACTCAAGCTTTAGGTCAAGATAAAATTTATATCAATGTAATGCATAATATCACAAAAGTAACGTACATAAGGTAAAATACCTTGTTCATAAACATTTCAAAGCTTTCACGAGAAAAATATCATGTTAGTTATGGCCATTCTCAAATAGCTAAACAAACACAAGAAAGGACATAAATTTAGGAAGGTTGGTGGTGTGGGTCAATGAGCATTAGGATATTTAAATTTATTTGACATACATTTGTCTTTTGGATTGAAATGTTTTCGATGAACACAAGCAAGTGGTGATTATTTGATTTGAGACATTGCAATATGGTAGAAGTGTCTCAATAGTTATGAAGCACACCTTTGGCTCAGAAATCACAACTAAATGGAATTTATTCTATTAAAGTCACTTGAGACTTAGACATAGCCCCATATTCAATAAGCCACCCCCTTAAGAAGGAAATTTAGTCCATGGTAATAGCATTAGTCAACAAACCTGGTCGGGGTGAGGCCACATGCATTTTCACACCCTTGTACATACTTTTTGATTAATGAAAAATCTTTGACTTACAAAACAAATAACACACCATACTCACACACAATGCAATAAGAAAGCCCTCGTCGATGTTATGCACTACTTTAAATGGGTTTAGTAGCCTTGGATGGCTCTAACAATCATAGTTGAATGTATATGAGTTTAACTAAGTTAACCAACAAAACATGCCTTCGACAATGGTAACTAGACTTACACTCCATTTACTGCATTAAAAAATCAAGTGAGGCTTTAATAATTGTAACCAAACATACAAGTCATTGATCAAGTTAACCAACCTAACACACCTTTAATAGTGATAACCAAAATGTACATGTTACTAATCAAGTGACCATTGTTTCATGCCTCTAACATGTGCTATTGAACATAAATGTTGTTGATGGGGTTGACCTATCTAACATACCTCCCATAATTGTAGTCAAACATACATGTTGATATTGTTAATCTCCTAGATAATGTTAATCAAAAATACATGTTAATATCCAACCTAACATGTCACTAATAGTGACAATGGAATGTGCATATGTCAATGAATAAGCTAATTGACTTGATATGTTGTTCATTGAGATGATTAACACATAATTGACTAAGCTGACCAAGTTGACAAACCATTGTTTTTGTCATTGAACTGACATGTCTTTAATAGACACAACTAAATGTACATGATGTTAAACTAGTAAACCATCATGACATGCCTTTAACAGTAGTAACAAAGTGTGCAAGTTCTGGATTGGGAAAACCAAACTAATATACCTATGATAATCATAATTGACCATACATGTTTATTGTGATCAACCCTTCAAGTATTCCCTCGCTTCTATACAAAATTAAGTGTGCCATACAACTCTCAAAATAACTTTGACACATATACAAATTAAGTTTGTATTTACTTGTTCGATTTGTGTTAAAGTGTTTCCTCTTTAAAGGTCACACGTTTGGATCCAAAGGAAATTAAGGTATGTACACCTCCATAGATTAAATAGTTAAAGCAATAAATGGAGGGAATCCCTTATCTCACAAACAAGTGGGTCTCATATGTCAACTTGGCAGCTACTTGCATTATAACTTAATATTAAATACTATTATTATTTTTTCTATTAATATGAATGCCTCTAATATTTAATATATTGTTAAGGATATTACCACTCAGCTAATTAGTGAAGTATTTAATATTGGATGAGAGATTTGTAAGGCTGAAATTTTGACTACCTAGGGTTAAATTTGGTGTTTGCATTATGTCAATGAAAAATTAGATTTCACACCTCTCCAAGAATTAATCAAAATCATTTGCACATACCAATCAAAAGCATTCAATAGATGGTTAAAGTAGTGTTTGGGAGGAGTTCATTGTCAAATCCATCCAAGGGTTTCCAAACTAGAGAAACAAGGGCATGTGTTTGATTTATGGGCCAACATTTGAAAGATTGTTATGAGGAGAGGAGTTGGTGGGAGTCCTTCTTATGGAAAGGCCTTGCACCTCTTCCTTTATTTCTTAAAATAGGCTTGAGATAAGTGATTATAGATATATGATACATATAACATGAAAATCACTCACAACACAACAATATTGAACATTTGCATGAGATGTAACTTAATTTATTTTCAATATATTTTTTCTTTAAAAAAGGAAAGATATGCTACCATGATGAAATACAATGATTCAACAACATTGGGCACCAAGCAAATGACTTGGACCACGGATGTTATGTACGATGACAATCATCCACCATAAACTATGATTATTAGCCACTTTGACACCCCTCATTTATGGTCACTCATTGAATATTCTCATGAAATTTGAGATCCCTCGACATGGTTAACATGCTTTGGTTAACACAATCTAGTATGGTGTGAGGGTCTTGCCTACAATGAAAGCCTTCTAACATCATTTACAACAACATTTCTTAACAAAAGGAATTTGACATTGCTTCATAATTTTTCCTTTATATATGAGAAAGAAACTAAATGGTACTTCTCCCTTATCCAAGATAATTCTCTTGATTACAAATTGAACAATGTATCATGACATTTCCTTTCTCTCTTCGTGTGAACTTGCTCAATTAGCATCTAGATACCTTGTGATATAAAATTGAATGTATGTATTATATTTTATAATTGTGTCAATTATTCATTTTTTATGTCTTACTATTGTGTTAATGGCCTTCCAATGCATGGTCAGTATTGAATTAAAATTTTGACATGGAAAATCCTAATTTTGCAATTTTGGCAATCATAGGCACAATGGAGGGACAACCTGTATCCATCTTGGTGGACAGTGGGGAAAGCCAAAATTTTATTGATGCACAGTTGGTGGAGTGTAGAGGCATTCAGAGATTGATATATATCCTGAACAACGTGGGCCAGAGAGGATGCCCATGCTTCACCTCAATTGTGTTCTTGATTGATGGTTTGATATGTTGAGGATATGGTTGATGGTTCGATATTGATGTCAAAATCCTTCCTTAACCCTTTAGACAAGGAGGTTTCTCCTCAAGTATCTCCAATAATATCCTATGAAGAGTCATAAAATTTAACTTAGAATTATGGCCCACCGTGATCATCTAATAATTAATTGAAATAGCACTAGACCCCAATTTAGGGATTGGGTTGATCATATGGTGGGACTATACTAGTGGGAACCCTAAATAAATGGCTTGAAAACCCCTTGACTTTCTACCTTGATGGTATTCATCTCCCAAATTTCTTGTTGGATACACAAGTCCTATAAAACCTCACAAGGAAGATGAGAGGGAGTTGACAAGGACATTAGGTTGTCCTAAAACATCATAAAGTGCGTCCACATGGATGAACATGGAATGGGAATTAAGGTCATAAAGTAGACTAGAGTGTTAGAGAAATAGGGTGCATCAAAATATTTTTGGAGTGTCCCAAAGGGAAATATACAATTCTTGTCTCCTCTAAAACACAATATACATTTATTGTAGTGATAGTAACCACAAGATTCTTAAAACTAGTGGTATAGTGTTCCGTCATGACTGAATATGTGGAAAAAAAATCTAAAGCTTTTGACTCACTAACATAAAATAGATCATGGGGCTGAATCAAAATTTCAAGGGACATGTCAAGGATCTCCAGTAAAATGGGGTTAGCATTCAAAGGCTACCATCCAAATAATTTAAGGAGATTGGGGCATATTTAGAGGAGGCCAACTCAAGACACCATAAGTAAGACAAGGGGGAAGTATCTAACAAATATGGTTAGAGTATGCATCAAAATCCCCATCCTTGAATGAATTGGTGGTTTACACAAGGCTCATGAGATAATATGGGATGGATGGTAGATTAGCATGGTCAAAAAATAAGAGAAGGGTTTTATCTACTAAAGGAATATGGGATGGAGGTTATGTATAAGTTCATGGAGGCATTTAGCTTGTTTGACAAGGATCAGGAGGTGGATGTATCACAACAAAGGAGCTTGGGATAGTAATGCATTCTTTGGGTTGAAACCCCAATGTATATTGGAAGTGGTCAAAATGTTTTATATTCTACATCTTGATATTTCAAACTTTATCCTTGAGCACCAACTTTTTGTGGTCACTACTATTTTAGAATAGATTTTTCAGTGCTTACCACATTGCATAAGGATTTTTTTTCCCATGGATATTGCTCACAATGTGGTCCAGTACTCCCTCCAATATCATTCTCCACGCCTTGGCTACATCTTTCTTCCAATGAGAAATGTCTTGGGCATCTTATTCTACTTGCTTTGTAACATCTCTCTTGATGTATTCTAGCAATCCATTGTCATCAAATACCTCCTCCATGTGATCCTTCCATTCAATGAAATTAGAGTTTCCTTCCAAGGAACACTCTAGCCTCAATATTTTGAGGGTCATCTTCTCAACTCTTAAGAGATCTTGTTATAATGAACTGCAAATTCAAACCTCCTAAGAAACAAATTCTAAATTCCTGCTCTGATACGATGTAGAAATTATGGTGTAGATTTACAATTGTTCATAAAGTTTTTTCAAAATCACAAGACACAAACCTATTCTACTACTCTACAGAAGTTAATTCACAATTTATAAGAAAAAATTCAGACATACAATAAGATGCACACAATACTTTTGTCTATTTATATTACAAAAGATGCAGGTTTGAGATTTTGCAGATAGAATTTTAGGAAACTTACATATGTATCATATTGATAAAATTTTCCACCTAACTTATATAATCCGTGACAATTTAATTTTGGCTTTTTCTTTTTTTAATATGTAGTTTTTCCTCTCTCGGATATTTTGGTTCTATTCCATGGATATTGTATCAGTGGTAAGAGGAGAATACTAAGTCTAATACGAGATCCAAGAATCTTCCAATGTAACTCATTTTATCATTAATGAAAGTTAGTAGAGGACAAGTTGTGCAGATTTAATGAGTTGACATGACGACTGAAAATAGACTCCATCACTACCGTATTACTTTTCTAGTACCAGAGACAAATATAAAAACGTTTCCTTAGCCAACAAACCTATGTGAATAAATAGCATGTTTCTTGAACGAAAAGTTCCATTAATTCAACAATATTTACGCAAAAAAAAGGAAGACCTTTCGTTTTCTTGTATTAAAGAGCCCGTACACACAGAAATTGCATTTCAGGGGTGAGAATTAAGAATTAGTGTCATCGATTAATAAGGTATAGATATAATAAAGGATTTGCTTCACACAACGTTCTGTACGAGATTTTATTTTTTGTCACTAAGATAACGAGCATATATGCTTCATGCACCTAATACTTTAAACAAAATCCATCTATCAAGACACTACAAGTATTGATATTAAATAAGAAATCTTCTTTACACTGCAAGTATTGATATTAAATAAGAAATCTTCTTTTAGCATTGCATGCAAAAGCTTCAATGCTTCTATGGCCTTTCTTAGATAGACCCTCAATTAAAGTCTTGCTTGTATCAAAGATCACGCATCTCTCTGTTTTTCACTACATCATCGAGCACTGTAGTTGCTGCTTAATGGATAAGAAACCCCACAGTCGGCATAGAAACCGCGCTCGTTTAATGCTCCTTATATTTTTTTGTAAGATGCATTTTTCTAAAATTCATTTGGGTAAATATCTGAAAATTATTTTCATTGTTGAAGAATTCATAATTTTAACAAGAAGCTTTATTTTGGAGGTCTATTTGGTCAAGCACTTCATGATATTTCTTTCCAAATCTCTCATTTATTTCTTTGCAAAGGGTCATTCTCAATACTTCCTTTAAATAAGTATTAATAATTACAATACTATATAAGTTTGACTAAAATTTTTTCCTCCCAAAAAAAATTAAATTAAAATAAATTTTGTTTTTCTTCCAACATTATTTTATTTTTTAAAAAACCTTAAAGATAAATAAATTTAAATGTCCATCAATCTTCCTCAGCCTATATTTAAAAATCTATAATAATTTTTGTTTTTTTTTCCAAATTTATTTTATCTTCCAAAAAACATTAAAGATAAATAACCACCAATCTTCCTCAACCCATATTTAAAGTATATGATCACGATTGAATTGAAACAAATACATTACCCAGCTGCTCTGCCTATTAATGAATCAATAAACTTGTAAATATGCCTTTTCGTAAAACTAATGAAGACTTTTCCATGATTGAAGTGTGATTTAAATATTTAATAATCGATAATGTGGGTATGTTTAACCACACTAATCTTCAAGCGTGATTGTTAATCATGGGCTACGTGGATCTTCATTTTATTCGTCGGTTTACTTAGGTCCTCGGATATTACAGAATTTAACATTTTCAGAAAATGCTAATTTACGTGATTTAGATGATCCATGGCAAATATATGATCCATTGCAGAATTAGTCTAAGCCATGAAAATGTGAATGATGACTATCTCACCACATTTAGGTTGGCTGAAAATATGATTGTAATTCGATACTTACTGGACTTTCGCCAACCCCACAATATAGTCCAGTACTCCACCCAAATAATTTGGAATTCCAGATTCAGTTGGCATCAGATGATACAACATCTACAAGAGGGTACATATAACTTCAGTTTCGAACGCGAAATTATGACTATATCGCTGAATTACTCTAGAGAGGAAGCGCTAAGTAGTTCCCCTACACAACTAGTGGATGGTTTGCCGGACCATATAATTCCCCCGAACGACGCTGATGAAATGATGTGCGCAATTTGTCTCGAGAAGTTTAAAAATGAGGAGCCTGCAAAACAATTGAAATGCAACCACTTTTATCATTCACATTGCATTCTCGAATGGTTTAGTCGTAACATCTCCTGTCCCACATGCAGACATGAGCCTACATTTTCTCCACAGCGATGATCACCTCCTAGGGTTCCTCTATTTATTTCATAGAATTTGCATTGTTTATGGATCTATTCATTTTACTTAATTGATGCATGCTGTTGGTTCACACTTTCACGACAAAGATGGGTTTCCAGGATTCAGCTATTTATTCCTTTTATTTATTTCATAAAGATTTTACTTCATTGATGTGTTATGTTGGTACATTCTATCCAATATTAACATAGTTTTGCAGCAAATATTGATGGGCTTCTGTTTACGTAAAAATTCCTTGTAAAGAAATTTCCAGAGCCTTCTATGGACAACTATTTTTATGGAAAAAGTAAGTTTCAAATGAAAAAGTGAGATGTGAAATTACATAGAAATTTAAGT
>APFE030951038.1:47809-75884 GCA_000404065.3 Pinus taeda | reverse complement strand
TGATTGATTTATCACCTTGTCGTGAGGATGAACCACATTAGTTGGTTAGAAATATCGACCAAATCCTAATAATGTGATTAATCCGGAAGACATTTCTACATTATGGATCCCAAAGTCTTAGATCTAACATGTTTATTCTTGTTTTGTTTTCTTTGAAGAATAGCCATGGATTGGTAGTTTGGAGGGTTCAATACACCCTTAGGTTTCTAGCCTTGTTTCTTTTTGGGTAAATAGCTTTAGATAGTAAGAAAAATACTCATGCAAACAAAATTAGAATATATCGGACATGAAATCTTGTTGAACATTGTATAAAAATTTGAGAACTTTGTTAGCTATACTATGAGAGATGCCTTTATATGCTCAAAAATTCTATCTCAAATAAGTGTCTCGGGGAAGATCATCATAACTCTCTTTTGATACATTAAAATTGAATTTTGTAAAAATTGGTCGAAATTTGAGAGAATCTAGATTCTTGGGTACTATTTTAATTGCCAAATGTTGAAAGAGTGCCTTGTGGTAGTCCATACAAGTTCGGTCTATTCCGCGAGTCCATAAGCAGGTCATCTTTGGAGATTTGGTGTAACATTGACTTGAAGAATATAATCTCAATGTAACTAGTGTTGTTGGAAACATGATTCCATAGGAGAAAATTTTGTATGTTGAAAGGCCAATATTATAGAGATAGAATAATTTCAAGATCGATATCCAGAATCAAAGGGAAAAGCTATGTATTTTTAAAGTTTGCATCACTTTTGTTTGACAAAATAATATGAAGCGATTCAGACGGCATAGTAAAAGAAAAAAAGGTTGAATGGTGATAAATATTAAGCAAAAATATTCAATGGTGGAGTGTGCTTTTTCCAAAATGTTTTCCATATTAAAAATTAAAAAATATAAAGAGGGTATGTGAGAAAAGAATAATGAAAGGAAAAAAAGAAAAGAAAAGGATAAAAGAAGTAAAAAAATATGAACCCCAAAAAGAAATAAAAATAGATCATGAAAGTGTGAAAATGTAAATGCCACTACTCTCTACTTTAATGCAAAAAATAAGATTTTGTGCATCTTGTAAGAAATGCTACAATCCATGATGGTCAAATAGTTTAATCTTGATTCATCCATGCTTTAAATTTCATGTTGATAGATAGAGAATAAAGATCTAGCCAAACTGTTATATCTTGGCACATCATTAGTTAGGTAGAGAATAAAAATGAGCTCATGAGTTTAATGTGAGCCATTGGAAGTTATAAGGTTAGAACAAGATAGCTTTCGAATCAAAATAAAATGAAATAAAGGGTCAACAAGCGAAAATGGACCCATTGAAACGAAGAGAAAATGTTAGGGTAAATAAAGGGTAGGTAGAAGAAATGTTGCAAATGCACAAGGTTACTAAGTAAAAAACACATTTATCATGCTTAATCCTATGTTTCATGTACATGAGGAATTGTGAGAATGAAAGGATATTCACCAAGCTTTTTTACTAATTTCCCCTCATTTCACTACACCCCCACATACTTATTTGCTAATTTACCCATTTTTCCCTTCATTACTTATAAATACCATTTTCCCCTCATTCTCACCTTTACCCCTTGGTTTAAAACACTCCCCTAGAAATTACCCTTAAAAAAATCATCCCTCGTACTAAAAACCCCTTTCCTAGTGTGAAAACCATTCCCCATTACAAATATTGCTTTCCCCACTTATTAATTTCTCTATTCCCCTTCAAAACATACAAAACCATTTATCCTAAGTTTTTTCTATGCCCTCACATTATCCAATTTCCGTCCCCCACTTTATATTTCCCTGAAACTCTTTTTAACCCAATAACCCTTGGTGCAGTTAAAAAACCTCTCCCACATAACCGATGGCCCCATCTTCTGTTGTAAAATCTAATTCTTCCTCCTTTAGCTCAAACTCTATCTTCTTATGTTCCTTTAACAAGACTTCATGTCTAATAACATATTTCACCTCTCTAAAGGCCACATATTGATTGTACACAACCTTCCTTATTTATGAGTTCCAAAGCTTATAACCTTTTAAATCATCCTTATACCCAATGAAGATGCACTTTTTAGATTTACTATCCAACGTTTTTATTTTCTCATTTGGAGCATGTACATATGCATCACATCGAAATACCCTGAAATGTGAAAGAGAAGGTTTCTTACGAGTCAATACCTCTTGTGGAGACTTATCCTCCAACACTGATGATAGTGATATGTTAATCGGGTAACATGTAGTCTCCAGTCCCCCTCCCGAGAACTCTTATCCTAACCCCACATCACTGAACATGCTTCTTGCCTTTTCCATCAACATCTTGTTCATTCTTTCTGCAACTTCATTTTGCTGAGGTGTGTATGGAGTGGTCTTCTATCGTGCTATACCACACTTCTTACAGAACTCTTCAAATTCCTTCTTGCAAAAATCTCCACCATTATCTAGCCTTGGCACCTTTATATTTTTACCTCTCTGTTTTTCCATGAGAGATTTAACATATTTGAGCCCATCAAAGACTTCAAAATTCTTCCTCAGGAAAATATATCCTTGTATTCCTTCAGAAGTCATCTATAAATGATACATAATATAAAAAATTTCTCATTGATGGAACCGACATAGGTCCAAACACATCACTATGTACAAGCTCTAATATTTGTTTCGCTCTCTTACGACCAGAGGGGAAACTCACCCAACTCTACTTCCCATATACATAATTTTCACAAAAATCAAAATCTAGAGACGAACTAGACATAACTTCTACCATACCATTACCATGTGGAATTTGAAGAGCCTTCTCTCTAATATGTCTAAGCCTTTGATTGCATAGCATGGTCCTTTCTCGAGAGACCACTAGATTTTCTACTCCACTTTGAGGAATCCCACCACAGTTCCACCCATAAATAATAGTGCTACCCTAAAGTTTGTATAAAGTTCCAATTCGAATAGTGTTCTTAAACCTACATCATCGAACTTGGTTACATAAATCAAATTTCTTGCCTATGAAAAAATATGCAGAACAGTGGGAAGTGTTCTAATCCTTCCACCTTGAAACATCAACTTGTATTTTCGGCGACCCACAATTCTAGCATTCATGTGACCCCCTAATAAGACATCACCACCATCATATTTGTCTTACTCCCAAAACCACTCCCTATGGGGAGTAAAGTTAAAGGATGCACCTACGTCAATCAACCATGCCTCATGATCTACATGTGTACATGAAGAAGAAGCCAAGTACACACCCCACCTTCATCTAAGGTGGTTTTCGCCTCTGCAGAAGGAGCACCATCACATCCCTTTCCTTCCTAAGGAGCTTTAGATTTACAATCCCTTTTGAAGTGCACTTCCTTTCTGCATTTCCAGCACAACTTTAAAGTTTTTTCTATAGATTTAGATCTTCCTCTAGATTTAGATGTCCCACTCGAGAACTTATTTTTGTTTATGTTTTGGGACGAACCTCGTACAGACAAGGCATAAACATTTTGGCCCTCCATATTTTTCTGTCTCATCTCCTCTCGTAGCAAGGATGAGACTATTTCATCAAACTTTAAGGTATATGCGTTGCTACTTATTACAACAACAAGAATATCCCACAAATCTCGTAGAGAGCAAAAAAAACTAATGCATTTATCTTCATCTAAAATTTTAATATCAACAAATAATAACTTGCTTACCAAAGTATTAAAGGCATTCACATTCTTTGTCGCTGAGTCTTCGTCTGTCATCCTCATGTTATACAGCTTTTTCTGTAGGAATGATTTATTGACTCGAGACTTTGATTAGTACAAAGTCCCTAACTTGTCCCACAAAGCCTTCACCGAAGCTTCCCCTCATACATTAGCAATATTGAATCTCAGTCACGCAATTGTATTGTGCTCATTGCCTTCCCATCCAACTTCATTGAGTCTTTATCTTACATTGTTGTAGGTTTACTACCCGGATCTACTCTGATCCATTCATATTTATCCACCAACACATCCTCCATCTTGAGTTTCGGAAACTCAAAACTTTCACCATTAAATTTCTCAATCTCTATCTTTCCAATATTTGCCATATTCTTTCACCACAAGAATCAATCTCACAGATCTCCTAGTGAACAAGGTCTACCACACGCTTCAGCAAAAACCACTCAGTAACAAAGGCATCCCCTTGAAGTCAAAACAATTCTAATACCAAATGTAGGTTTTAACCATGTACATAAATTATGTGCATACAAATTCTAAAAATAGGAAACAAACAATGGGGAGAGCAAAAAACATAAAACAGATACACATAGCGATTTTCCCTTTAATACTAAAACTACGAGATTGATTATTCATTATGTTCCTTTCAATGTTACAATACATATATATACATGTAGAAGCAACCATAAACCCAATCCATTAACCATAGATTAGAACATAACCATAGTTCCCTTGACCGGATCTACAAAATACCATGGACAAAAAAACATTATGTCCAAAAACCATCTATGAAATCCATGCACAAAACCATAGGTAGGTCTCCCACCTAATATAGGGTCCAAAAAATTTTCCAACCAGTGCAACGGGGCTATTGCCCCTATCGGGCAACCACCCCACTATGTCCGAGAGGAGCACCTCACACAAAGTACATGGGACCTTCATGTTGGTTCTTTTGTACACTAGAGTTTGTTCTCTTTCCTTTTAAAAATTATATAGGTATTTTCATTTATATGAGGATGTTATTCAAAGCATTATATATATATATATATGTGTGTTTGTGTGTGTGTGTGTGTGATTTTATTATATCATATATAGATTATTTGGTGGAATTGGTATGTAATGCCCTTTTAGAGCCATGACACAAGGTTTGTCTTGTTTATTATTATAATAGCCTCTATTGGTTCTCATACTATCCCATACTTGGCATATACGGTTAACTCATGTTTTTACCAATGATATTATAAGGAGTGCCTTAAGAATGCACTCTCTCACACACTTATCTATATCCAAGGGAATTTTCATAAAAGAAAGATGGGGTGAGCTTAATCCAATTATGTATACATAGGTCACAAATCCATTAACATAATACCTTTGGGAAGAATATGAGGGTTCAACCATTACTTCAAGGTATTTCCATAATTTTTAAAATTAGTGACATAATTAATGTGCTTATATGTGTTTGTGTTAGAAGACCATTAGTATAATGTCTAAGAATGCAACCATGAAGTTTGACCATTACCTCAAGCTAATCCCATAACTTTTAAGATAAGTAGCCCTCACTAGAATTATACTTTTACCAAAAAAAAGTCTTGGTTGGCAAAATTACATCTAATTAGTTAAAATAATTTCTACTTTTAAATTTCTTTGAATTCATTTTAAAAATATACTATACTAATTATTAATCAATTTAAAACATATTTAATAACATAAAGGGACTTTAATTATTAAGCTACCCTATGACATAACAATACCACTAGAAAAACCAAAAACTCAGAAATTTTATATTTTTTTATTGTGTTTTTATAGAATCTATAATATTTTAGGCATTGGCACTATACATAATTAAAAAAAAAATAACAATAAATTTCGTGACAAAATTGAGTTGAAAATAAATTTGGGTAGTTTCTTGCAATGCTATTGGTGGACCACAATTCTCATGGCTGTGGCCATGCCCTTCCTTGACGTATAGTAAAATGATTTTGATCGACTCGTGTAAAAACATCTGGGTGTTCTTTAGGGACACAATCGTGGACTTAAGATGGTCCTGGGGCAATCAGCCATCCCGTCCGTTTCGTGGACTTAAGATGGTCAGGCAAGAAGGGGTTCTTGTTTCTTGTCAGATCAAACAACTTATCCTTGCATGAACCTTATATGTATCTATTCCGTCCTCGATAATTTTCATTTCAAGAGACACTAGTCCTTTTCACTCCGTAATCTCCTCACCCTTCAATCTGGGCTGGATTCCCCTATCTCGCACAGGTTTTTTTTGGAGGATCAGTGATATTTTCAGGCCAAGATGCAGGTATTTGTGGAGAGTCTCAAAGCAAAGACGATCATCCTCGATGTTGAAAGCAGCGATACTATTGATGATGTGAAGAGAAAAATCCAGGTATTGGAATCATGTTGTATCCCAATTAGGTTTATGTTTTCTTTTTTTAGTTGTTTGATGAGAGTGGGGTTTTGTACGACAGAACTGTAGAACTTAGTTTTTGTTTTCGACTTTTTTTGTTACATGTGGGGTTTTTCTTTTACTGATGGCTTTTGGTTATCAATGGATTCTTTTATGATTTTCTTTCTGGTCTCTGTGGTTTTATTCCGGGGATTCATGCCGTGTTGTTGCCGTTTTATTTTATTTCTTGCGGGCTTTTGTTGTGTCATGTGAACTTTGTGTATGCATACTTTTCCTTCACTTTTGATCCAAGGGGAATACGGCTTTATTATTTTTTTTAGATTTTGCAACTGTGTATTGTCAGTGATTGCACTCTTAACCATTGGGCTCTTAACCATTGGGCATTCTATCATGCATTTTTTGTTATTTTTACTTGTGTTGATGAAATTAAATGCTATTTGCTTAGAGTTTTTGACTTTTACTTCTATATAATGCCTCTCATGTATTGATTTGGCACCATATATCCGGAGGTGAGATAACTTTTATATATGCATTGATCATCCGCCATCTATTCGCTAATGAGGTTGTGTGTCCGCCACTTCTTTCGTATGTCTTCGAACCCTTGTGGAGGATATAACAACCCCCCACTTTCCCCACTCTGCTGACCTCTTAAATCTGGCAAGTATTAAGCAAAACACAATCGTGAAACTCCCTTTATATGGTCACCGGTTATTCATCTCCGGGTGTCATAAGTTTGAGCCATATCTCCAAGTGAGCCAAAGCTGGTGGGGATGGAACCTTACCCTGTAGTGAGAAACTTCTAACTCCTTACTGTTACTCCCGAGCCTATCACGCGTCCCAAAATATGATTATTTGGTATTGGTACTTACTAATACTCGTTAAAATCATTGTGGATTTTTACCGCTTGTATAGTGCTTGCGATAGCCTTTTGAATCTTTGCAAATTTTGAAGCATATGTAAAGTAGTCATTGACAGTCTTTCAAATCATTGTGGATTTTTGTAATATCTATGGTGTATAGTAATTGTTGATACTCGTTTAAACAATTGATTAGTTTTAAGGTTTTGCGTAGTATTTGAAGTTTAAGCACTGTGTATACAGAGTGTTTTCGTTCTGTTGTAAAATGCAATTGCACTTGGGCTTTAACTTGGTGTGTTAGTTGGTTGTTGTGACCATATAAGGAGGGTATCCCTCCACATGAGCAGCGATAAATATTTCCTGGAAAACAACTAGAAGATGGGCTCAGAAGATGGGCTCACTCTAGCTGATTATAATATGGAAAACCACTCAACTCTTCGCTTACTTTTGCGGTTAAGGTGAGGCATTTCCATCCAGGTCAAAACCCTTACATGAATGGAAGTCTAGATAGATATTGAACCCAATGATACAATTGATCAAATTAAGCAGCCAGTTGAGGAAAATGAAGGAATATCGCCTATACAGCAAAGGTATGCAATACTCCTAGATCCATGTGCAAGTATATTTGTGTGCCTTTTATAACATAATTTAGTTCTTTTATAATATGATTTCATCTATTTGGGTGTCTTCAGTAATATAATTTAGTTATTTTATAGTATGATTTCATTGCGCAAGTGACTCTATATGATTTTAAGTTAAGCATATGTGTTTTCTTAGAGTCTAAATCATAATTAGTTTAATTCAATGTTGCAGCACTGATTTTTTCAGGCTCAAGCTACATTTGCATTATCATCAGCTTTTAGGATTTTTTTCAAAATTTTGTATTTATTTGGGTTTTTAAGTAGCTTCTAGGATTGTTTGCAAAATTCTGTATTTATTTGGGTTTTGAAGAAGCTGGTCTGTTTCATGTTTTTGTAATGTAAAGAATATCTGTCAATTTTATCTCTTCAGCCACCGGGGAGGAAATACTTAGGCAATAGGTGCAATTTTTGGTCTTTTTTCTTGGGAAGGTCATTAGTGTTTCATGTTTTTGTTAGTATAATTTTCTTTGTAACACTTGATCTTCTCTTGCGAGGTTTGGTAACAACTTCTGTTGTAAGTTGTATATGCTTTTAGTAGTCTACATAGCAGATTGACTTCTAAGCTGAGAATCTTTTGTGAATTTGAAATTTGCTAGTCAACATGATTATACTATATATGTTGTGAGATTATAAAACTAAAAAAAAAAATACCTGTAAAATCATTTATAATAGATGTAATTTTGCATTTTATATTAAATTCAAAAGAGATACTTTGTGTAGGATAAAATATTGAAATGTTGAATAATGTACATAAATAAATTTCTTATTTGTATTGAAGGAATGATTTTTTTTAATACTAAAATATTTTGTTTTGATGCCCATTGCACACTCATCTATGTAGGAAAACAAATGAATGATGAAAGGATACCCAATGAGTACAACATTGGGGATGGTTATGTTCTTCATCTGGTGTTGGCTCTGGGTGGGGGTTGTTAGTGATATGGATAAGAAATATTTTTTGCCACTCAATGTTCAATTCTAAATCAGTTTTAACTAAGTGATGAAGATTATGGATGCATTGAGTTACCTAGAATTGTCCATTTTCCTAAGGTTTCTAATATTTTATTCTCCTTAAAATTAACCAATTGGACTAGGTGGGGATTGTTATTGACATGGAGATTAAATGCTTGGAAAATACAAACATAGAATGGAATAAGTGATATGCAAGATATGAGATTAAGAATCTTGTGGTGTGATTTCTTTGGGATATATGAATTGTGATTGGATGGAAGCTAGGTGGGTATAATCTTTATTAAAAGTTATAAACAATGATGGACATGGGAGAATGTTTCCCAACCAACATCTTTGACCCCACCACACTTCCTTGTTACTGTCTAAAAAGCTGGTGTGATATTTTGTGGATAAGTAACCTTTCCTCTTGAAGGATTGAGATCTCTGCCATAACCTTTCCTCACATTGCTGGCAAGATTGGGATCTCCCCCATATTTTGCTAGTATTGTTGTATCCAGATGGCCATATGTTGTTGCAAAAAAATCACTGATGGTACATACATCATAAATAGCCCCACCTTGTTGAACAATACCTGCAATCCATGACACAACATCACAACCACTCTAATTAGTTGTACAATAGTAACATTCCATCATACTTCATCATATTCAAAGTAAATTCACCATGACATCTCTACATGGTCACTACCTATTGAAAAATTCTCTGGAATTTCATCAAGGTAATTTTTTGAATTTGTGGTGTAGATCTTTCCATTATTGTAGGTCTCTTCTAATAAAAAGTGAAAATTGATCTTATTCTTGGAGTGCATTTTACTATAACCAAATTTTCTGGAGGTCCAATCTTTTATAATGTGAGTTATAGAAAATTGGTATAGAAAACTAGTTTATAAATCAAAATCAAATTACCAATTGTTCAAAATAGGAAGAAAACAAAGTTAACAATGCTTAAAGTCCTAAGTTACTTCAACTCACAACCAATATTTCAAACCTCATTGAGGCCCGAGTAACATACTTACCATAATTATATTTATAATTTTACCACACTTACCATTTTAGTTGCTCCACCACAAAATTGGACTCCAATTTGTATAATTATATTTATAATATTCCCACAGTTATCATGATACCTACACCATCAAAAAATTTGAATTTGAATTGGATGTTACAATTTGGTTGAATGTTGTGTTCTATGGAATACATAAAATGAGATTAAAAGAATTAGTAGTGCATTAAATAAAATGAGATTAAGAAAATTATAAATTTATTAATGCAATTTAATTGGTAAATGTGATGGAAAGACCAATTGAGTGGGTAATGGAAACATGAATTGACTAACTTAGATTAATGGCAAGAAACTAGAGGATAAAAAAACTAAGTTATTTGGAAAATTTATCCAATTTTAAAGAAAAAATGATTTGGAAAATACATTAAGATAAGTAATAATAGCAATGTCCATCTCAATGTTAATCCAATAATAATTATTTGAATGTTATGTTTGTCCAAAAATACACTAATCAAATTTATTAAGTAACCTCACACCCACCTGTCAGACTAACACTTCCTCTGCACACATCAGTCTTACAATTCATCACATGAGAAATATATACATGAAACACACAAAAAAATGAACAAACTCCTTAAGGTTTTGTTTGAACTGTCACTCCATTAATAGATTTCTTCATTAATATTTGCAGAAATGGATTCATAGACATGCCTAAAGCTTACCTAAACATCTCAAACTTGATTCTACCAAGAGTTTTGGTAAAAATAACATGAGCATTGTCACAACTATTACAATACCCAATATGGGTTTATTTTCACTCAACTTTCTCCATGAAATCTTGGTGAACATGGTATCGCACATGAAACCTTGTTGAACATAGTACAAAAATTCTAGAACATTGTTAGCTATGCTATGAGAGAGGTTTTTATATTCTCTAAAATTCTATCTCAAACAAGTGTCTTGGGGAATATCATCATAACTCCCTTTTCATATATTAAAATTGAATTTTGTAAAAATTGGTCTAAATTTGAGAGACTTTAGTTTCTTGGGTACTATTTTAATTGCCAAATGTTGAAATACTTCCTTGTGGTAGTCCATACAAGTTCCTTATTCCACGAGTCCATAAGGAGGTCATCTTTGGAGATTTGGTGTAACATTGACTTGAAGAATATAATCTCAATATAACTAGTGTTGTTGGAAACACGATACCATACGACAAAATTTTGTATGTTGGAAGGCCAATAGTATAGAGATAGAATAATTTCAAGATCATGATCCAAAATCAAAGGGAAAAGCTATGAATTTTTTAAATTTGCATTAATTTTGTTTGAACAAATAATATGAAGTAATTCAAATGGCATAGTAGAGGAAAAAAAAGTGTTGAGTTGTGATAAATATCAAACAAAAATATTTAATGGTGGATCATGCTAGGGTCCTAATAATAGCATTCATAATTTTGAATTGACTATGGTTAGTATCTTAATATTGTACATACTTTTTACTTTCTGCAAAATGTTTTCCATATTAAAAATTAAAAAATGTAAAGAGGGTATGTCCTAAAAGGATAATAAAAAGACAAAAAGAAAGGAAAGGAATAAAAAAATACAAAATATAAACCCTAAAAAGAAATTAAAACATCATGAAAGTGTCCAAATTTAAATGCCACTACTTTCTAATTTACTGAGCAAAATAAGATTGTGGGCAGCTTGTAAGAAATGCCACAATCCATGATTGTCAAATAGCTTAATCTTGACTCATCCATGCTTTAAATTTCATGTTGATAGATATAGAATAAAGATCTAGCCAAACTATTATATCTTGACACATGGTTAGTCAGGTAGAGAATAAAAATGAGCACATTTGTTTAATTTGAGACATTGGAAGTTATAAGATTAGAATTAGATAGTTTTCTAATAAAAATAAAATGATATAAAGGGTGAGCAAGGTCAAATGTACCCATTGAAATGAAGAGAAAATGTTAGGGTAAATAAAGGGTAGGTGGCAGAAATGTTGCAAATGCACAAGGTTGTTAAGTCAATAGCACATTTATCATGCTTAATTCTATGCTCCATGTGCATGAATAATTGTGAGAAAGAAAGGATATTCACCAAGCTTCTTTACTAATTTACTCTCATTTCACTACACGCCCACATACTTATTTGCTAATTTCCCCATTTTTCCTTTCAATACTTATAAATACCATTTTACGCTCATTCTCACCTTTACCACTTGGTTTCACACACTCCCCTAGAAATTACCCTTAAAAAAATCATCCCCCTTCCTAAAAACCCCTTTCCTAGTGTGAAACCCATTCCCCATTACAAATAATTTCCCTATTCCCCTTAAGAACCCACAAAAATATTTATCCTAAGTTCCCTTAGGATAAATGGATTAGAACATTAACCATTAACCATGGATTATAACATAATCATAGTTCCCTTGACCAAATCTACAAAATACCATGGACAAAAAACCATCATGCCCAAAAACCATGTGTGAAATCCATGCACAAAACCATAGGTAGGTCATCCTATGCCCTACTGTCCATGTCCATACCCCTCACAGGTGGCGTAGCCGCCCCTCGTGTGACCTCGCGGCAGTGCCCAATACAATGCATATGGGGGATTTTTCCCATGTGTGACCCCCCGTGTGTGGGGTAGTCTTGGAAAGAATATAACACAACTCAACATCCTCCCACTTTTTGTTTTCTTTCCACATGGGGCCATAAGAGAGATTAGTCATTCATCCACCTCTGCAATGCCCATTATTTATCTACACGAAAAGAAATTATAAATGCTTACAAATTTATGAGTGCATCTACAGTATTCTTTAAAGTGTCCACCTTTACGAGCAACACCTTTTTGTCTCCAACCATATTCCTCACAAAGTGATATTGAAAATCAATGTTCTTTGTCCTTGAATGATAAGCAAGGTCCTTTTCGAAGAAAATTTCACTTTGGCTCTCATAGTCTATCCTTATAGCTTGATGTACAAACCCGTACTTGAGCACAATCTCTACAACCAAACTACTTCCTTACTTGCATGAGTTGCTTCCATTTATTCTTACTATGTAGTTGAAAGTGCCACTAGAAACTCTCTCTTACTCATTCAACAAACTGCACCTCCAAATAGGTTAAACATATAACAACTTCTAGGTCTTCTCTTATTGAGATCTTGAGCCCAATATGCATCAACAAAGACATAGATGTCCAAAAATCATCCAATCATGGTCTTCTTTAGTAGCACAAACCATAATCAATAGTGCCACACAAATACCTGCAAACCTACTTCAGTGTTGTCGAATGCTCCTTCCCTGGTGCTCACATAAACCTTCTCAATACTACTACTGCATGTGTAACATCTTGTTTAGTATAGACCATTACATACAATAGTTTATCGACTGCACTTGCATATGAAACATGGGACATGTCCTCTTCCTCCTTTTGTGTCTTGGGACAGTGTTCATGAGATAACTTTACGCCTATAGGAATATGAACCTTCACTCGTTTACTATCCTGCGTATTAAACCTCTAGATTACTCTCTTGACATACTTCCTCTCATTTAGCATGATCTTCCTCTTTGCCAATCTCATTTAATTTTCATCCCCAAAATATAGTTTTCAACACCAAGATCTTTCATGTGGAATTTGGAGGAGAATTGGGTCTTCAAATCCTGGATATTTCTTTGTCCTTTCCAACTAGCAACATATCATCCTCATACAAGACCATATAAATAACATGGTCACAAATTACTTTAAAATACACACACTCATTTGCTTTCCTTCTAGTGAAGCCACGTTCTCGTATAAATGTATCAAATTTCTAATAACACATCCTTTATGATTGTTTTAACCAAGATAGAGAGATATTTAACTTTCATACCAATTCCTTCTCACCCTTCAATGTAAAGCCTTCTGGTTGCTTCATGTATATCTCTTCTTCTAGATCCGTGTGAATAAATGTTGTCCTCACATCCATCTGTTCTACCTAAAAATCAAAAGAAGTAGCAAGAGATAAAAGTAATCTAATAGAAGCTACCTTGGCAACAAGAGAACAAAAAACAATTCCCGACACCTCGGAATAACCATTTTCTACCAACCGAGATTTGTATTTCTCTACCTTTCCTTCTACATTCATATTCTTCTTAAACACCCATTTGCTGCCAATGGGTTTCATTCCAACCAACAACTCCACAAGATTTAAAGCCTCATTTTCATGAAAAGATGTCATTTCATCAACCATGACCTCTTTGAAGAGTTTTACATCCTCTCAATCTAGTGCATCCCTCATAGTTCTAGGATCATAATGAGTAATAGATAAAGAAAAATTTGAATAGAAAAAAGATGGACTATAACTTTTTGGCTTCTTTCTTTCTCGAACTGATCTTCTCACAGCCAATGTTTGTGGCTCTCCTTCTTCTGATTCATCTTCTATTGTAGAGTCTAATTCTTCTTCCTTTAGCTCAAACTGTATCTTCTTGGGTTCCTTTAATAGGACTTCATGTTTAATAATATATTTCACCTCTCTAAAGACCACATCTTTTCTGTACACAACGTTCCTTGTTTATGAGTTCCGAAGCTTATAACCTTTTAAATCATCCTTATACCCAATGAAGATGCACTTTTCAGATTTACTATCCAACTTTGTTATTTTCTCATTTGGAACATGTACATATGAATCCCATCGAAATACCATCAAATGTGAAAGAGAAGGTTTTTTACGAGTCAATACCTCTTGCAGAGTCTTATCCTCCAACACTGATGATAGTGGTATGTTAACCACGTAACATTTAGTCTCCACTCCCTCTCCCAACAAAAACCAACTCCAAAACTTTATATTTTTAATTTTATTTATAATTTAATTGTATTTTTTAAAAATGAGTCAAAATTTATAGAATCTATAATATTTTAGGCATGCACACTGAGTTAAAAAAAAAAAACAATAAATTTCATTACAAAATTGAGTTGAAAATAAATTTTGGTAGTTTCTTGCAATCCTATTGGTGCACGACAATTCTCATGGTTGTAGCCATGCCCTTCCTTGACGTATAAAGCAAATTTTCATCTATAGAAAAATTCTTTTCATCGATTCATGTAAAAAAATCTCGGTGTTCTTTAGGGACACAATCGTGGACTTATGATGGTCCTAGGGCAGTTAGGCATCTAGTCGATGTCAAATTCTTCATTGCCTTTGTGTTAAGGGGTTCTTGCTTCTTGTCGGATAAAATGACTTATCCTTGCATGAACCTTACATGTATCTATTCCATCCTTGATAACTTTCATTTCACTCCTTAATCTCACCACCATTCAATCTAGGTTGGATTCCCCTGTCTCACACAATTTTTTTTGGAGGATCAGTGATATTTTCAGGCCAAGATGCAGATATATGTGAAGACTCTCAAAGTGAGGATGATCGTCCTTGATGTTGAAAGCAACGATACCATTGATAATTGGAATCATGTTGTATCCCAATTAGGAATCATGTTGTACCCCAATTAGGTTTATGTCTTCCTTTCTTTAGTTGTTTGATGCAAGTGGGGTTTTGTATGACGGAAATGTAGAACTTAGTTTTTGTTTTCAATTTTTTTTGCTACATGTGGGGTTTTTCTTTTACCAATGGCTTTTGTTTATGAATGGATTATTTTGTGATTTTATTTCTGGTCTCTGTGGTTTTGTTCTAGGCATTCATGCCCTGTTGTTGCCATTTTAATTTATTTATTGAGGGTTTTTGTTGTGTCATGTGAGGTTTGTGTATACATACTTTTACTACACATTTGATCCAAGGGGAATACAACTTTATTATTATTTTTAGATTCTGCAATTCTGTATTGTGACTGATTTCACTCTTAACCATTGGGCATTCTATCATGCATTTTTTGTTATTTTTGTTACTTGTGTTAATGAAATTAAATGCTATGTGTGTAGAATAATTAGCCACCATATATTGAGGGGTGAGATAACTTTTATATATGCATTGATCATCTATGCATTTTTTGTTATTTTTGTTACTTGTGTTAATGAAATTAAATGCTATGTGTGTAGAATAATTAGCCACCATATATCGAGGGGTGAGATAACTTTTATATATGCATTGATCATCTTCCATCTATTCGCTAATGAGATGCTACTTACATTATACACCTATGTACTCACCTGGACTTAACTCCATGTAGGTTGTGTGTCTACCACTTCTTTGGTATATCTTTGAACCCTCTTGAAGGATATAACAACTCCCCACTCTCCCCCACTCTGCCGACCTATTAAATTTGGTAAGTCTTAATCAAAACAAAATCATATTCATCTCCGAGTATCATAAGTTTGAGCCATATCCCTTACCCTGTGATGAGAAACTTCTAACTCCTCACTGTTACTCCCGAGCCTGTGAGGCATACCAAAATTTGACTATTTGGTATTGGTACTTACTAATACTCCTTAAAATCATTGTGGATTTTTACTGCTTGTATAGTGCTTGCCGATAGCTTTTTGAACCTTTGCAGATTTTCAAGCATATGTAAGGTAGTCATTGACAGCCTTTTAAATCATTGTGGACTTTTGTAATATCTATGTTGTATCGTACTTGCTAATAGTCATTTAAACTATTGATGAGTTTTAAGGTTTTGCGTAGTATTTAAAGTTTAAGCATTATCTATGCACAGTGTTTTCTTTCTGTTGTAAAATGCAATTGCACTTGGGCTTTAACTAGGTGTGTTATTTGGTTGTTGTGACAGTATAAGTTGGGTATCCCTCCACATGAGTAGTGATTAATATTTGGCAGAAAATAGCTAGAAGATAGGTTCACTCTCACTCTAGTTGATTATAATATGGAAAACCACTCAACCCTTCAATTTCTTTTGCAGTAAGGGCACGCATTTCCATCAAGCTCAAAACCCTTACACTAAAGGAGGTGGAGATAGATATTGAACCGAGTCATACAATTGACCAAATCAAGTAGCTAGTTGAGGAAAAGGAAGGAATACGATCTATACAACAAAGGTATGCAATACTCTTAGATCCATGTGCAAATATATTTGTGTGCCTTTTATAATATAATTTAGTTCTTTTATAGTATGATTTCATCTATTTGGGTGTCTTCCTTAATATAATTTAGTTATCTTATAGTATGATTTCATTGTGCAAGTGACTCTATATTATTGTAAGTTAAGCATATGTGTGTTCTTAGAGTCTAGACCATAACTAGTTCAATTCAATGGTACAGAACTGAGTTTTTCATGCTCGAACCACATTTGCATTATCATTAACTTTTAGGCAACATTTGCATTATCATTAGGTTTTAGGATTTTTTTCAAAATTTTGTATTTATTTGTGTTTTTAAGTAGCTTCTACAATTTTCTTCAAAATTCTATATTTATTTGGGTTTTTAAATAGCTCGTCTACTTCATGATTATGTAATGTAAAGAATATCTTTCAATTTTATCTCTTCAACCATTGGGGAGGAAATGCATAGGCAATAGGTGCAATTTTTGGCCTTTCTTTTTTGGGAAGGTCATTAGTGTTTCATGTTTCTATGAGTATATTTTTCTCTGTAGCACTTGATCCTCCTAGTTCTCTTGGGAGGTTTGATAACAACTTGTGTTGTAAGTTGTATCTGCTTTTAGTAGTCCACATAGCATATTGATTTCTAAGCTAAGAATCCTTTGTGAATTTGAAATTTGCTAGTCAACATGATTAAACTATATATGTTGCGAGATTATAAAACTAAAACTAGCAATTGTCCCAAAATGTACAAAGAGAGGCCGATAGGATTATTAAATTGGAATTGTTGAATTTTTCTAGAAGAGTTAATTGGTTTGTGGAAAACCTTGTTTTCTTGGACTAGATCATTGTGCAATTACTTTTCTTTAAATGTTTTGTTTATTTCTATATTACAAGGAACACATTGAATGGATTATTTCATTTCTCTATCCTTACTAATATCCTTTCCGTGCTTTTTCTTGATCAATTTGATGAAATATTCCATTATCCTTTGCTGAAAGTCCTTACCGGCATATTAGTGTATTGTTGTGCGGTACAACAACCCCCCATTTCATAACGTTTTTATAGAAAATCATAATATGAAATGGGTCCCTTTTAAAATAAACTTAGATGTGTGAATAAATCAGTATTAACCCATCATAAGGAAAAACCCTTATCAAAATAATTGATGTACATGAAGTAATTTAAAAGGCTTTTGAATGGAAATAAAGTGGGTCTTTAAAAAAATCATAAAGTTCTTCGTTATTGTGATAAAGCGATCGCAAGATCGCATATCGCGATAATAAGGGAAACATATATAAAGACACATTCATTCACTCCGATCCGGAAAGGTAATCACAATCAGATATCAGGAAAGGCAAATTACAAATCACAACGAAATAGCCCCCTTGATTTCTTTGATGCGATAAAGTGTATCACCATCGACAATCGGCAATAACAGTCAACCAATGATTAAAAGGCATACTCGAATCCTCCGATGTGAGAAAGCATATTGCAATCAGTGATGAGTGAAATCACATTGACACAGTAATAAAACCCGAACCCATTCCCCGATTGTGATGCATTAATAAGGCACATATCTCGAGAACATACTTAAAAGGATTGCATGCATTATATCACCTTTTGGTGATCGAAAATGTTTAAAACAAATATTAAAGCCTTTCTTTTCATATTACCGATTGCCGATTTGTGATTTACTTCTGATTATCCATCAAAGAAATCTAAGCCATGCTTAAATGAATCATTTGGCATATAAATGACGTGATGGAGATTTAAAACCTCATTTACCATGATTGACACGTTAAACGACTAATCAATGAAGCAGTTAAGGGAAGATTTTTTTGTAGATTTTATCGGCGACAATTTCATTATAATCCCTTATCAACTGCTGATTGACATAATTCTTTCATTTTTGGTCTATAGAATCATTTCTCTGTATCACGTTTTTCTCATCGCTTGTGCAAAACTCCACTGAAATATGGAATTTGAAACAAATGGAGAAGAAATCAAAGAAATCTGTAGCCGCAGCTCCTCTAGGAGTAGTGCTGTCAGCCAAAGATCGAGGCCAAGTAAAAAAGGGTTAATCTCAAACACCATGTGCCTTGGCCTTGGAAATACTATTTGGTAGAGCATTTACAATTTACTTGAAGCAGAGGAGCCTGAGGAAGTATCAGAAGAAGCTACGGCTGACTCAACTAACAAATCAGAAGCATCCCTCAAATATTTAGCTTGTTTAAATTTGCACAGAATAGTAGCACGAGAAAAGATTCTTCCATACACTGACGTAGTGAGATGGGTGGTAGAGGAAATTCCAGTTTCAAGAAGAACATTTTGCACAACTGATGGGAGGATTTTTAGCTCATTCCAGCCTGATGATCTAAGGAAAAGATATCACATGCCTGAACACGAAAAGTGGTACAACAAAGCCTTCTTGGACAAATTTGCGGATGAAAATGAGATATAATCGGCCTTGATTAAGTAGTGGATACATAATCCCGAGAAGTAAAAACACGAATCATCACGTAAGTACTCGTGGACTCATTGGCTTCTCCTTAGTGTTATGTCGGGGCTATGATGTGTAGAATGTGGGGGATACATGATTTTTCTAAATTCGCCATTGAAATGGTCCATTTAATGGAAGCAGCAATTAATAGTTATGTGATGGATTGGGCGGACATATTGTCCGACAAATTGGTCACAAAAATTCTTGAATTCAGATCAAATTCATGCAAAACTACCACGACCATTCCCCCTTTTTATTATAGTGCTTATATTATGGATACTCTTTGTTTTAACTCTGAATATCAAGTACTTGGATGGAGATGGACTCCCCGGGATCCCAATCCAATCAATATTTATCATCATATGTTATGGAAAGCCCACTACAAATATCATTTGTACAGAATGTGCAATGGTTTTATGTTGCCTATCTACAATGCTATTTTTGATAAACCTACCCCTAGGATTTTTGAGGAAGCATGGATAGACTTGACTGCAGTTGGTAATTGGTTCGGAGAAGACAAGGTCACTTATATAAGGCTTTCTGGTAGCCTTAGAAAACCCCATGTCCTTCCTCTGTATGTGCTCGATAAGCTGTTAGCTCGGGCATTGGCCTACCAAATAACAACAGAAGGGACATCCAAAACTCTTAGAAACTCTAAGAAACATGTATGGCCTAGATTTCCTGTAAGATGCGGTGTCTACACCCTTCATGATTACAAACACACAGAAAAGGAGGCAAAAAAAATAAAAACTCTCAATTTTGCAACCATCCCCAATAGACAATATGATCCTAGAAACGTTTCCTATAATGTTCTTGAAGAAGCCAAGCTTGCAAGGTTTGATCATGAAAAGGATGAATTTGATGACATGTTTTCCTCAGCAGAATCATTATTTCAGGTAAAAACATTGGCTAGGATCAGGTATGAAGATGAAGGGCTGGAAGTGTTCAATAGGCTCAAAGAACAGAGGTTGCAAACTCTACCTCTGGACTTATTAGCTACCACCCCAGAAATCCACTCAAGCGAGCCTGAACAACAAACTGGTGACAAATCCACAGTTGTGGAAAAAAATCCTAAGAAAGGAAAAGATATAGAACAGGAGAAAGAATAGGAGAAAGAATAGGAAAAGGGTAGTGAACACGTGGATATAGATACTCAGATTGATCCCAAGCTTCTTAAAGAATGGAAACCGTTCGATTCCATTATAAGCAATCTTGAGAATTCACAGGGTTTTAGTACACCTCAAGTGATAATTGGTCACAAGACATCAACATGTACGGTTCAAACTAAAGGAACCAGTGGCCTACCTATAAGCAAAGATATAGGGATAATTCCTAAAGATCAATCGGATGAATTTGTTCTGCAGATAGAAGATATACCACCATTAGATATCTTTTGCAGTCCTAAGCACAGGGTTGTAGTAAAAAGACAAAGGAAAAAGAGAAGGATTGATTAGTGTTCCCTTTTACCTGCATAAACAGAGATGGCTAATGTGGTATGGAAATAAGAATTTAATCCCTCTGAAGACCTCAAAAAACTCTATCAGTTAGTCGGGGCCTACTCGGCAGATACTATGGATAAAGCATGAGAAGTGAGCGATTTACTAAAGGAGAAGGACCAAATAATTGTTTAATTGGAGGCACATGTATCTGAAAGATAGCAAGAATAGAACAATTGGAATAGTAGTTAGCAGCATAGCAACAAGTAAACAACCAATTAAACGAGAAATTGCTAAAGGAGAAATAGAGGATATACCAAACCGCAGTGCAGAAACAAAGGGAATTATCTACAACATTGTCCAAGGTTAAGACAATGAATGAGCAAATAATTAAAACAAAATATGAGAAAATCGCTCAATTATTACAACAGATGGAGAGGTTCAAGAGTTTTCCTCAACCAATAGAGTTTAGGTCTGAGCATCTCCAGATCAATAAAGCATTGTTTACGCAGCTAAATTTACTATGTCATAATATTTCCCTTGTTGAGCCCCTTCGTGAAATTTCTTCATCAATGATTGACAAATCAGTCGACGTCAGGCAGAATTTGGAATAAGGCAATGAAGTTTTCACTACTTTCTTGCTTGGCAACAAACTAGTGAAGGGCACGTTGCAAATCTGCCTAAAATTCTAGAATCACACAAGGAGATTCTTTTCCTGGAATGGCAGTCCCAATTGATGAAAGCATAAAGGGAAACTTCAAGACGCAAATCAGCAACCAGTAATTTGATTAAGTTAATCATTGATTCTCTTTATCTGTCTACTTTGATTTCACAGTGCACTCCAGGTAAATTACCGTCAGCCAAAGCATTGGAACAGACATACAATCAAGAATTGGAAAATAAGGAGTGATTAATGAGAGGCATCCAAAGTTTAACCTAGGACACCTTTTGGTTCTTCCTAGTTAAACCATACACTCAAAGGGTAGCACTCCAATGTTTAACCAATGTAATCAGTTACATGATTCCCGAAATTCATGATGCTACATATTCAACCCAACTGCATTCTCGTCTGAGTCACCCTCCAGAATTGCAACCAGTGCTTGCTATCTGCCACCTCAAGCCAAAGGACGATTGACCAAAATAGTGAATCATGCTACTGACTGCATACAAATCTATTTCAAGGAGGTCTTTATGATTTGGTTATACCACCTAATAGAATTTTTATTTCATAATTAGTTAGCTTAGATAGTATTTATACACCCTTTCACGTCTTTATAAAGGGATTTTTTTGTAGATAAAAGAAGTACCACCATTAGATATCTTTTATAGTCTTAAGCATAGGGCTGTAGTAAAAAGACAAAGGAAAAAAAGAAGGATTGATCAGTCTTTCCTTTTACCCGCACAAACAAAGATGGCTAATGTGGTATGGAAATAAGAATTCAATCCCTCTGAAGAACTCACAAAACTATCTCAATATGTCGAGGCCTACTCAGAAGCTACTATGGATTACGTGTCAAAAGTGAGCAATTTTCTAAAAGAAAATGACCAAATAATTGTTTCATTGAAGGCACAAGTATCCGAAAGAAAACAAAGAATAGAATAATTGGAACAATAGTTAGCAGCATAGTAGCAAGTAAACAACCAATTAAATGAGTAATTGCTCAAGCAGAAATAGAGGATAGACCAAAGCATAGTGCAGAAATAAAGGGAATTATCTACAACATTGTCCAAGCTTAAGACAATGAATGAACAGATGAGTAAAACAAAAGATGAGCAAATTGCTCAATTATCACAACAGATGGAGAAGTTAAAGAGTTTTCCTCAAGCAATAGATTTCAGGTCTGAGGCTCTCTAGATCAATAAAGCATTTATTAAGAAGCTAAATTTACTGTGTCACAATATTTCCTTTGTTGACCCCCTCTGTGAAATTGCTTCATCAATGACTGATAAATAAGTCGATGCTAGGCAGAATTTGGAACAGGCCGATGAAACTTTAACCACTTTTCTTGTTTGGCAAGAAACCAGTCAAGAGAAAGCTGCAAATCTGCCTAAAATTCTAGAATCACACAAGGAGATTCTTTTCCTAGAATGACAGTCGCAATTGATGAAAGTAGAAAGGGAAACATCAAGATGCAGATCAGAAACCAGTAATTTGATTGAGTTAATCAATGATACTCTTTATCTATCAAATTTGATTTCATAGTGCACTCCAGGTAAGTTTCCGTTAGCCAAAGAATTGGAACCAACATGCAATCAAGAATTGGGAAAGAAGGAGTGATTAATTAGAGGCATCCAATTTTTCATCTCGGAAACCTTTTGGTTCTTCCTAGTTAAACCATACAGTCAAAGGGTAGCACTCAAATGTATAAACGATGCAATTGGTTACATGATTCCTGAAATTCATGATGCTACGTATTCAGCCCAACTGCATTCTCGTCTGTGTGACCCTCCAGAATTGCAACCAATGTCTGCTATCTGCCAGCACAAGCCAAAGGATGATCATTCGAAATAGTGAATCATGCTACCGATTGCATACAGATATATTTCAAGGGGATTTTCATGATTTGGTTATACCACCTAATAGAATTTTTATTTCATAATTAGTTAGCTTAGATAGTATTTATAGACCCTTTCATGTCTTTAGAAAGGGTCCTAAATTTTTGTATAAACTTGAATCGGAAAGTCACACTGTTATGCTTCTCATATATTTTTTTATGAAGACACGACCTATATTCTGAATTTTAATGAAGAATTCTTTGATGAGATATGCACTATTGCTTTTTCTAAAAGTGTTCTAAGTTAGAAGAAGGAATTTGAATGTGATTGATATTGGGAGGGATCCGAATTACATATGGTACAATTATCTATGTCTTTGCTCCATTCTTTTATATGAATCAACATTTATTTAATCTTTCTCTCATTGGATATACGTATGTGTTTTTACAATAGTCCTTGTGTTTATCACTATTGAATGTTTAACGTGTGCTCTTCTTTCAATCATATTTATGTCAATCATATATGAAGAATAGTGTAATATTTTTTTAAATGTTTACTTTGTTTAACTATTTAAACAAATTACTTATCATGTGAATGAATATCTTTGTTTATCAATGGAGTCATCTATATGCTTATATGTAAATAAAGATCATCAAGATTTACACTAAATTGGAAATTTCCTGGTATAAAGTTGTTTTTTATTTTTGCATTATGGAATAAATCATCCATACATTATCATTAGATAATAGAAAATCAACCACTTATCCATCGTATTTACAAACCATTGGGAAACTCGTCCCATTATATCCAGTCAGAGCCACCACACCAAATGGAAAAGGAGCTACCTTTAAGGTCTAGACCTGGTGGTTTTCCCCGATGTTGATGCAGCGACTTCTGAGGCATCAACATGTACATCCCGGTAATTTCAAAGCTTGAAAGCCAAACAAAAATTCAATGATAATCACCATGTGCATGTATTCAAATTCGTAATGTAAAACTGCCAGACGGAGTTCAAAGAGATTACCTCTAAGATGGGTATCACCGTTTGTAGCGAAAACCTCAAAAACTTCGTTGTCAATAGTCAAAATGCTGACATCAAATGTGCCACTACCAAGATCAAAACCAAAAATATTTTTCTCTCCACCCTTCTTGTCCAAGCCGTAAGCTATTGTTGCAGCTCTCTGTTCATTGATAATACGACCCACATTCAAGCCAACAATAACACTAGCATCCTTTGTTACTTGGCATTGTGCATCAATAAAATAAGTTGTGCAAGCCCACAAGTTAATAGTCACAATGCAGTCAACAATTGGCTACCCACAACCTCATAAAAAAAAAGTTGAAAAGAAAGCATACTAGGTACAATCACCACAACATCCTTCTAGTCTTGCCAAGAAATGCTTCTGCAGTCTCCTTCATCTTAGTCAAAATCATAGCAATAATTTCCTCAGGGCTAATACCTTTGTCTCTCCATCTCGTACCTGAACTTGAATATAAGGTTTCCCATCTTTGTTCAGAATCTTGTATGGTATTGGTTTCATATCCTTCTAAACTTCTTTGTCTTCAAACCTATATAAAACAAATGTTTCATTTAATTGTGCTCATCAAGTAAAAGTTTTAAATCATTTTCTTGAAGTTTGGACAAGGCAGAAATCAAATATTTATGTGACCCCAACTAGAATGTTGCTAAACCCCTGACTTAACATGCCAATTTCATGACTCACACCCTTGTGGGTTCAATATCAATGTGAGAATTGGACTTGCAAGAAATATAATTGTCTAATGAATGGGAAAATCAGAGATCATAGAACTTACTTTCTCCCAATGAGTCTCTTGACATCAAAGATGGTTTGACTTTGACTATGACCTATTTTTTGGCAGCCTCTCCAATCAACCTCTCATTTTCCTTGAATGCCACACATGATGGCATAATACAGATACCTTGGTGAGTAGCAATAATCTCCACATGACCATTCTTGTGAACTCCAACATAGAGTAAGTAGTTCCCAGGTCTATACCAATCACTGTTCCCAATTTTGCAGCTTCTTCCTTTGCAATTGAAGATGCAAGAAGGCATCTTGAGAAAAATTAAATTCCCCGTGAAGAGTATAAGAAAATGCCTATATGTTACGAGGGAAACCATGCCTATATGGTCAAGTTTCTAGCATATATATTTTAACTGATTGCATTTTTTTCGTGGTCAAATTTCTAGCATATATATTATTAGTATATATTTGTTAAACTGAATAAATTATAAAACTTGGCATAAGTAGACAGCACGACATGAATAACTAGGAAACATTTCAAAAACCCAGCAACCATTTTTCTAGTAGGCCATCTAGATCAAGACAATGTTGTCATATTCAACTCGATCTTATTTATACTTGGAAAAAATAAAAAGGGCTTCGTGTAATAGAAGCAAAGAGATGACTCCTTCCAATTTTAATGCATTTAGAAGATGTCAAAAAAATGTCCATGGTGTAAAACTACAACACTGTAGAAAAAACATCTACCAAAAACTTAAAATGCAGCTCAATATTCCATCAAAACAATCAAGAAAACTTAACAGTTAACCATGAGATCTACAAGGCGTAGCTAGTATTCATACATGCTTACAAAAACACCTTTTCTAAAAACTAACTTAAAACCTAGAAGACAATATAGGGATCTGAAGGCTAATATTTCTACACAATGAAAGGAAGCTCAATGTGTTTGAAAACCTTTGAAAGAATTATGAATAGATCAGAAAAGATCAAACAAAGAACATTTGTCTGCATGTCTTAATCTACCAAACGCTTACCCCAACATCTCAGAAATCACTACCAGAAAGTGTAAATTTAATGAAACCTTATTTTTAGAGGAAACTAGAATGCCTTGCAAAACTCAAAATGCAGCAATAAACCAGGGAAATGACTCTGATCACTCAAAACAGAGAAGTAGAATTTAAACCAAAATGAGGGGAAAGAATGACCTACCTGCAACGATAAAAACTAGCAGAGTGTTTTTACATAACAAGGCTAGGTTCAACGCACAGCAAAACTCAGAGGTGAAAAGAAGGCAGCTCAGTCAATATTTGGAAAAAGCAGTCAAAGTGCAGTGCATGCTTGCTAGATGACACTTCAAATTACCAATTGAAAGTGTCTCACTTGATCGAATGCAGCACAGTAAAAATGTTGACGATTGTTGATGCATGGGAAGGCCTATCAGCCTAAAATTTGTTTACCTGTAAAGTGATTTATAATCGATGTAATGTTACATTTTATATTAAATTCAAAAGAGATACTTTATGCAGGCTAAAATATTGAAATTTTGAATGATTTACATAAATAAATTTCTTATCTGTATTAAAGGATTGATTTTTTTTAATACTAAAAAATTTTGTTTTCATGACCATTGCAGGCTCATCTATGTAGGAAAACAAATGAACGATGAAAAGATACCCGTGAGTACAACATTGGGGGTGGTTCTATTCTTCATTTGGTGCTGGCTCTAGGTGGGGGTTTTTAGTGAGATGTATAAGAAATATTTTTTGCCATTGAATATTCAATTCTAAATGAGTTTTAACTAAGTGATGAAGATTATGGATGCATTGAGTTACCTATGATTGTCCATTTTCCTAAGGTCTCTAATGTCTTACTCTCCTTAATGTTAACCAATTGGTCAGGTGGGGGTTGTTAGCGAGATGGATAATAAATATTTTTTGCCACTCAATATTCAATTCTAAATTAGTTTTAACTAAGTGATGAAGATTATGGATGCATTGAGTTACCTGAAATTGTCCATTTTCCCAAGGTTTCTAATGTCTTATTCTCCTTAAAATTAACCAATTCAAAATTTGTGGACTTGTTTTTATTTACATTTTGTGTTTACTTTCTTTTTTATGCATATAATTCCTAAACACTTCGGAAGATATAGTTGATATTAATTCCTAAATACTTCTAAAGATATAGCAGATATTAAGTATTATTGGTTGGAATTATGATTCTAGGTTGGAATACTTGTGTGGCTGGAGGATTATGTGATATCTCACTTTTTCTTAATGGAGATTATATGTCGTGAAAGTACAAACTTACAATGGAATATGTGATATGATATTTGGTATGGAGATTATATGTACAAACATACAATGGAATATGTGAGATGATATTTGGTTTTCATTGTTTTTTTGGTTTTTTGCTTTTGTGGTGAGAGGATTATGTTATATCTCATTTTTTAAATGGAGATTAAATGTTGGCAAAATACAAACATGGAATGGAATATGTGATATGCAAGATATGTTTCTTTTGTGGTGAGAGGATTATGTTGTACCTCAGTTTTTTAATGGAGATTAATTACTGGGAAAATACAAACATAGAATGGAATATGTGATATGCAATATATGTTTCTTTTGTGGTGAGAGCATTAAGTTATATCTCATTTTTTTAATGGAGATTAAATGCTAGGGAAATACAAACATAGAATGGAATATGTGATATGCAAGATATGTTGCTTTTGTGGTGAGAGTATTATGTTATATCTCATTATTTTTAATGGATATTAAATGCTGGGAAAATACAAACATATAAAGGAATATGTGATACGCAAGATGTGAGATTAAGAATCTTGTAGTTTGATTTATTTGGAATATATGAATTGTGGCTGGGTGAAAGCTGGGTGGGTAGGATCTTTATTAAAAGTTATAAATAATGATAGACATGGGAGAATCTAGCCCAACCAACATCTATGGCACCATCACACTTCCTTCTCACTCTCTAAAATGCTGGTGTGATATTTTTGTCTATAAGTAACCTTTCCTCAGATTTACTGCGGGATTGAAATATCTGTAGAATTGAGACTTCTGTGATTTGTCATAGTTGTGAGGAGAGCTTCAGCGTAAATCACATAAGAAAGATTTTTGCCAACGCGTTTCTAACCAACCAATGTGGTTCATCATCAAGACAAGTTGAAAGTACAGATCCAGCCCAGCGTGTTAAATAGTATAAGCAGAGACTCCAATGGCTAAAACCCTCTAACGGCTACTTTGTCATTCGAGAACTCAAGTCAAACTACCTCTAATTAATTTAATATTAAAATACTATTATATAGCTGGG